>QANX01007749.1:84378-250230 GCA_003254975.1 Ochetophila trinervis
CTATTCTCCTTCAAATGGCATGAATTCTGGGTTTGGTAACTCAACTCACTCACTCTCTGGACCATCCTCATCTTTTGGTCATGACCATCCTTCAGCAAACATGGCTGCTACACCAATCTTGGTTGGAGATCCAAATTGGTATTTGGACTCGGGTGCCACAAATCATGTGGTTGCAAATGGGGCAAATTTGACTCAACAAATGGACTACAATGGGAATAACAAACTTCTTATTGGCAATGGTCAGGGTCTTGACATTGCAGGTATAGGTACAACTTCTATCCAACCTCTTCATTTGCCTACATACAGTTTATTACTTAGAAGTGTGCTTGTTGTACCTCGAATAGCCAAGAATCTCCTAAGTGTTTCTAAACTCACAATGGATAATAATGTAGCTATTGAATTTACTAATCATTCATGTGCGATTAAGAACAAAAAGCTAGGTCTAGTGATACTACAAGGCCTACTTGAAGATGGCTTGTACAAGCTCCAAGTGCCTTATCAAATTACTGCTCCTGCTGCTCTCAGATCCAGTTGTCAAATTTCAGTTTTCAATAACAATAATGGCTTGCCGGTTTCAGCATATAACACAAGTTGCTGTGTATTGACTGGGGTCTTATCTCCTACCTGCTGTACTACAACTAATTCAAGCAGTACACATTCACCTCAGTCAAACTCTACTAGTACTTCTGCCATCTGTAATTTTGTAGCACAGTCCGATGATCATTCCCTTTGTAATGCTACGGATTTATCTCGTACCTGCTGTACTACAACTAATTCAAGCAGTACACATTCACCTCAGTCAAACTCTACTAGTACTTCTGCTATCTGTAATTTTGTAGCACAGTTCGATGATCATTCCCTTTGTAATGCTACTGTTTCAAATCAGTTTGATAATGAAAATACATTAAAATTGCAGTGTGATTGTGTACTTTTACCATCTGATGCACCTGTTATTGATATTTCTCCAAAGCAGCAAGTATTAACTGCTGCTATGCAACATTCAAAGGATGCTAGTTCTAAAGCATCAAATCTGGATGACTGTGGTAATTTTCATCTTGTACATCAAAGGTTAGGTCATGCCTCATCTCAGATTATTAAAAGGGTTCTTGCCATGTATAAACCTGCTTTGCAAACTGGCACGCAACCAATTTTCTGTGATGCCTGTCAATGTGGCAAGGGTCACAAATGCACTTTTCCATTATCACAGTCCAAGACTTCTTGTCCTTTGGAACTGGTTCACTCAGATATCTGGGGACCAGCACCTGTAACATCCAAGGAGGGCTATCGTTACTACATCCATTTTATAGATGACTACTCCAGATACACTTGGATATACCCATTGAAGCTCAAATCTGAGGCTATTGGTGTGTTCAGGCAGTTTCTACCTATGGTTGAAAGACAATTTGGAACAAAACTCAAGACTCTACATTCAGACTGGGGAGGGGAGTATCGACCCTTTCTACCTTTCCTATCCTCACTTGGAATTAACTTCAGACACTCATTTCCTCACCTGCATCAGCAAAATGGCAAAGCTGAAAGGAAACATAGGCACATTGTTGAAATGGGCTTATGCTTACTTTCCAATGCAAAAATGGCCTTGTCCTTCTGGTGGGAGGCATTTCATACAGCTGTATATCTTATCAACCGGCTTCCCACATCAACTTTAGACTTCAAAACTCCATACCAGGTTCTTTTTCACAAACTCCCTGACTACTCTCAACTTAAAGTTTTTGGCTGCACTTGTTTTCCTTTTCTTCGAGCCTATAATAGACATAAATTTGACTTTCACTCTACCAAATGTGTCTTTATTGGTTATGAAGATCATTACAAAGGCTATAAATGTTTGGCTTCAAATGGTCGAGTGTATCTATCTAAGAGTGTTACCTTTAATGAAAATGAGTTTCCATTTATTTCTGGTTTTGGTGATTCCCCTGTTTCAATTTCTAAGTCTCCTAGTTGCTCCTTCATTTCAAATACTCCTCTTGTTATTATTCAGTCACCTAATATGGCTTCTCCCTCTTCTTCTTCTAATTCTGAAATTCACATATCTTATTCTAATTCTGAATTCATATCTCCCTCGAGTCCTATTCACTGTCCATCACTCGTTTCACCAACTTCTTCAAATTTCGTATCTTCTCCTCATTCAAACACTCCTGTCCCATCTTCTCAATTACCAAATTCCTCTCCATCTAGCATTCAGCTAGTTGTTGATCTTCCTACTTTGAACTCCCATTCCTCTCTTCCAAATTCTTATCTATTCAAATTGTTCAAAATCACCACCCTATGGTAACAAGATCCAAAAATGGTATTTTCAAACCAAAGGCCTATACAGCTACTCAACAACCTATTCAGTCTACACTTAATTCCACAGAACTAGCTTCTGTCAAAGAAGCATTGAAACATCCTCAATGGTATGCAGCCATGAAATTGGAATTTGAAGCTCTTCAAAGGAATGGTACCTGGACTCTTGTTCCCTACTCTACTCATATGAATGTAGTTGGGCATAAGTGGGTGTTTCGAATCAAAAGAAAAGCTGATGGCTCTGTTGATAGGTTCAAAGCTCGGGTAGTGGCAAAAGGCTTTCATCAAAAGCCTGGTTTTGATTTTTTTGAGACTTTTAGTCCAGTTATCAAGCCTACTACCATAAGGCTTGTGCTCAGTTTGGCAGTGTCTCTCCAGTGGCCAGTGCAACAATTGGACTTTGATAATGCATTTCTAAATGGTGACTTGAAAGAAAAACTGTATATGTCTCAGCCTCAAGGTTTTCAACATGCTGCTCATCCTGATTATGTATGCAAATTAACCAAAGCTCTCTATGGTCTCAGACAAGCACCAAGAGCTTGGTTTGATAAATTGAAGACCTTTCTAGTTACACAAGGATTCAAAAACTCAGCAGCTGACACTTCTCTTTTTATCTTGAAAACTTCCAAAACTTATATCCTTGTTTTGATTTATGTTGATGACATTCTTATTACAGGTCCTGTCTTGAGTGATATTCAGAAGTTAATTTCCACCCTAAAGGCTCAATTTTCACTCAAAGACCTTGGTTCACTGAATTTTTTCTTAGGCATTGAAGTGAAAAGGAATCATAATACCATGGTTCTTACTCAATCAAGATATATTCGAGATTTGTTTCATAAAACAAAAATGGCTGCTGCAAATTGCTATCCTACACCAATGATGGCTAGTAAGATATTGTCTGCTAATGAAGGAGACATTCTTCACAATCCCGAGCTCTATAGAAGTACTATTGGTGCTCTTCAGTATCTGACTCTTACCAGACCAGACATAGCTTTTGCTGTAAACAAGCTCAGTCAGTTTCTTCATTGTCCTACCTTTACTCACTGGGAGAGCTGCAAACGATTACTAAGATATCTTAAAGGTACTATGGATTTTGGTCTTACCATCCGAGCCTCTAACAAGCTGCTTATTCATGCCTTTGCAGACTCTGATTGGGCTAGTGATCGTGATGATCGCAGATCAACCAGTGGATATGCCATTTTTCTTGGACCAAACTTAATCTCCTGGAGATCTAAGAAGCAATCAGTGGTGGCTCGGTCAAGTACTGAGGCTGAGTACAGAGCTCTTGCTCATGCAACTTCAGAACTTTGTTGGTTACACAATTTACTCATTGAACTTCAAGTCAGTTTGCCATCTCCAATTGTTTGGACTGATAACTTGAGTGCAGCTGCTCTAGCTTGTAACCCTGTACTTCACCAACGTACTAAACACATTGAAATTGATATCCATTTTGTCCGTGATAAAGTTCTTGACAAGTTTATGGAGATTCGTTATGTTCCTACTGAAGAACAAGTGGCTGATTTGTTCACTAAGGTGCTTGGCACAGCTCGTTTTCTATTCCTACAACCACGTTTAAAAATACTTCCCTATTTCTAATTGAGCTGCCATGTAACCAGTCAGCAAACCAAAGTCTGTCTCTTCTGTATCTGACATTGGTTTGAGGGGGTGTGTTGGGAATATTGGTATGAGCTGCCATGTAATCAGTCCTATGTTAAGAGACTGTGAGCTAGGTGTAGCAGATTCTGTCCATGCAAGTTAGTTATGCACTGTTCACGTGTTTGTTAGTCACGTGGCTTCAGCGATAATAACTTGGATCAGTTAGAATCTCATCATGTATTTAAGACTTGCACTGAATGATGTAATTAACAATCGAGTATTAGTTTTTTAATCAAAGATATATAGAAAAGCATTTTCTCTCAATTATAGTTTCTTAGTTCTTCCTCTGTTCTTAGAGAAAATACATAAAAGAAATGAAGGCCTACCTCCCATTAGCTTAAGCTTTTGGGAGAAGTGGAAATTCAACTTGGTATCAGAGCCTAAAGACTTGAGGTCTTGGGTTCCAAACTCAACAACTCCATCCAAGAAAAATAAAAAACACATGCTAGGATCCAAATGAACCTAAAAGATGTCAGGCCTACATGTGAGGGGGAGTGTTAGAGAAAATACATAAAAGAAATGAAGGCCTACCTCCCATTAGCTTAAGCTTTTGGGAGAAGTGGAAATTCAACTAAAACTAATTAAATATATAATCAAATAAACATAATTATAAGTCAAATGGTCCAAACTATATTAAAAACCATGACCACAGAACATCGTAACCATGTAAAAAACTTGCGTACTGTAATATGTATCAGTTCTATCAAGTGACCCTTAGCATCTTAAAGTTTCATAAGTCATAAAATAAGGGGAGAAAAAACTAATCATCAAGAACCTCAGCGTCTTAAATGTAGTATAGCTGGACCTTGTTATCACTCTCTAATCACATAACTGCAGTAGAAGATAATTTAGATATTAGTAGTTATATCAAATCGTATGTCACCGGTACTATATGGTAAACTATAAAAAACTAAGTGCTCATTAGCAAAACTAAAATATAAAGCAAAATTTTCAAATTCACGTATAAACTACCTCAGATATGGCAATTGATTAAAAATGTATAAAAATTACCATATTTTGAAAAGTCATAGAAATTCCACATTTGAAAATTTTCACCTTTTGGAAGTTCACTTTATTTAATAAAACCATCCACATCAGTCAAAAGCATATTTTCTTTAAAATAATATTAGCTTAATTAATATTCAAATATATATAAGCACATAAAAATAACTATATATATATATGTATAACCACAATCATTCAAATTAAATGGAATATCACAATGCGTGAACTCAAATCATTATATTAATAGGCCCGAAAATATATTAATTTGTGGAAAATAAAGTTCACTCACTGTGTTGATGTTCACTCTTTGCTCAGCTGGATGGTCATCCTTTGTTTCAGTCTAGATGACTAAAATATTACAAAAATATAATTTAGGCTCCCCAAAATATAGTGTATGCTTAAGATTTTAATATTAGTCCGACAACTCAAAGAATAATAAAACTATATACTACTTCCACTTAATTACCCTACAGACCTAACCAATCAGATATTCGAAGATTAGAGTTTTTCAACTCTTCACAATTTCACGAAGAGTTAGTTCTATGGGCTAGAAACCGAATTGAATCAATATTTACTATTGAAATTGACCCGTTATAGTACAATTTTAACAAAATTTCAAAATTAGCTCAAAATTGGGGGTTTCCAAATTACTAGACTAAAACTACCAACCTACTTATCAAATTGAATTTGGCATCGTAAGTTTGAACTATATTTTCAGTAGCCTTACAATTGAACTTTCAGCTCTTTCCCTTGATGGAGTTTTAAATGGCGTGAAACTAAAAGATTCTAAAGTTTGGTTATTTGATATATACAAAAGTATTAATGCATTTTAGAATTGTTTAAAATTAAATTTGTTCACATATGGATCTTTAAAATTAATGTGTATAGTTGATACCTTTTAATTTAAAAAAAATTCTACATTTGTCCAATTTAATTAAAATTGACAAATTTTGTCAACATAGAAATGATGCGCATAGTAAATGACCTTCAAAATTAGTTTTTTCATTTTTTATTGTATCAAATATTAAAAAAAATTTGAAAAACAAGAAATAAAAGTTTAAAATTTATTTATGGTTTTTCTTTTTAATTTTTTTAATTTATTTGACAATTAAAAGTGAAAAAAATCAATTTTGAGAGTCATTTGTTATGCATGTGTGCTTTTTAAGTTGACGAAATCTGTCAATTTTAACTAAATTAGATAAAAGTGCAATATTTTTCAAATTACAGAGTATCAATTGTTCAGATTAATTGTTGAAATCCCATATGTGACAAAAACAAATTTAAAAAATATTAAAATACCTTTAGACATGTATAAAAATAGAAGAAAGATTAAGACATTAGTAATCTCTGGCAATATTATATAAGTTTCCACCATCGAGATTCTAAAGATTAATTGGAGTTATGTGATATATGTAAAGAGAAGTAATAGTTTGCTTTTCCTGGTTCAAAGCTCCATATCTAGCAATATTATATATATACGTTTCCACGATCCAGATTCTAAAGTTTGAAGTTACCTGACATTTACAAAGTGAGAAGAACGAAGATGTTCATTTCTTTATTCAGAAACTGGGGTGCAAAATGTAAACCTAAGATTATAGCTATAGGATATTTTATCTCGAATCTGACATTAGTTATCTATATATATATACGTTTCCACCGTCCAGAAATAGATAATAAAATACCTTAACAATTAAAGATTCTAAAGTATCATTGGTCTCTAGAAACTAAACTTGTATTACATAGGTGCATGTGATATCCGTATAAGACAGTTAAACAATGTTAAACAAAGTTAATAACCTATATGCTAGAAAATTTGAAAATTATAACTACATATTTAGTTTTATCAAAAACAAGAGAGTACATATTTAGTTTTTTAGATAGTTGAAGAATATTATAAGAGCAATGCTATGTACTAAATTTATTAATTAAATTTTTAATATCCAATAATATGACAGTTTATTAATACTTGATTAATTAACAATACCTTACAAGAGATGTAAATCCAATGAAATTAATAATGTAACATTATTGGATACTTAAAAATTTAATTAAGAATACAATATTTACACGATACAGCTAAGGAGGTAAAATATCTACATAAGGCTTTTAGAATTGCTACGATTTGTCTGGCAAGGGCTTGGACATGGTCTTGTTTTAGCCATGATCTTGTGAGCTATGATCTTGTGATTGGGCTTTGATTGATTGCCATATATTCTACCCGTTGGACTTAGGCATCTTATAACCCTTATGGTTGTTGCTATAACCCAAAAAGATGCTTATGTTTTTGGTGAGGTCGAAGGTGAGGGAAGCATGCACAATCAAAGACACGAAGAAAGGAATAGTGTGGTTTGCTATGGAATATAGTGGTTATAGGAGTTTTGTTGGACAAATAGGGAGTAGTTAAGTGGTTAGTTAGGTACAATTCTTGGAAAATGCATCCCACCAAAATGACAATGGAAAGAAAGCATGAGCAAGAAGGCATAAACAAATTTCTGTGATGCGCCAATGTTTATGTTTAGCACGATTGTGTTGTTATTGAACGTAAGGAGAAGAAAAGCAAAAATGGATGCCAAATTGTTTGAGGATTGGAACAAGTGATCGGTATTCCCCAACCATTTCCCTCAATCTGACTGAATGGTTTTAATAGAATTGCCAGTAAGATTTTCAACAACTTTCTTAAAGTCCAAGAATATTTGTGGTACCTTAGATTTAAGTTTTAGAGGAAAATCCATGTGAAACAGCTAAATTCATCTATGAAATGTATTTAGTAACAAAAACTAGCAAGTCGAAGGAACGAGTGCAAGGACCCATATATCGTTGTGTATGATTTCGAAGGGTTTAGCTGCACAATTAAGCGATTTTTGAAAAGGCAATTTATGATTTTTGCCATATTGACATGCAGTGCAAAAATTAAAATCAGACAAACCAGAAATTTTTATCGAACTTAGGTGAAAAACTGTGCTTAATACATCTACGGAAAGGTGGCCTAAACGATTGTGAATAATATTTACATTCATAATGTTTGGTTGTCTAGATACAGACTTGGTGGTATTTAAACTTGACACATTTGCTGAAACTAGAGATTCTAAGCTACTGGTTTGTGGATCCAGTGAGGTAGCAGTTTGTTGTGAATGATGTGGGACGGTGTCATTGAGCTAGTAAAGTCCGTTATGCAGCCTCCCTGCTAGCAAAAGCCTTTGTTTTCTTTAGTATTTTGAGAAACACTTATTACATTCTTTGAAATTTGAGAAACCACAATAACATTTTTTAAAATGAGAGGCCGAGAAAAACGATTTGAAGGTGTTTGAAAGATAGTTTTGTTGAAATTTAATAAACATATTATAAGATAATATACACAAATGCAGCGGATAAATTATTATCTCATTCAGATATCATGTTATTCAATAGTACGTATTAACATACCGTTCATAGTCTGGTTGAAAGTTTTTGGTATTGATTTCCTACAAAACAATAAACAGGTTATATAGACAATCAACCCTCTCAACATTCTGCTATTTCTCATTAGGTTAAAAATAATATGTATGTTTAAAATAATTGCCTTCTTTTCAGATTTATAACCCACACAAAATAATAATATAAATTATAATAATAATATATAAAAATAGAGATGATTCCAAATTCTAATAAGATTCTACTGAGAAAGAGACATTAGGTTTATTTGGTCTAATGGGTCCACTAAAGAATAAAGAGAGAGTGATTTCAATGAGCTTCATTACTATAAATTAAGCAATGTGTTCAATACCATTATTAGAATCATCGAAGCCCAGTAGATGAGTCCACTTGATTATGCTCATCCCACATAATTATTCTAACAATCTCCCACTTGGACTGCATAATCATCAACAATAAACCAATACTCGCTTACCTCAGAATCTCGCACACAAAATGATCATTTCAGTTAAGCATATAGTATACTGACATGGTACAACAATATACATAACCTAGATTCCAGAGTTTCAATATAAGTAAAATTCAAACAATAACCATCACCAATTCAACTATACAAATAGTGTATCGATAGAATACAACAATATACATAGAGATTGACAACAGCACTAGTGGATCAAACAATACATTTACAGAGATCAAATATCTTAAACAGTTCCATTTCAAGGAGCCAACATACAATATGTGTGCACACTTTCATATATAATAATGATCCACTTCTATGCATGTATTGCTCAACAAGACAATACTATATAACCAACATGTTCAACAATATAGATTACAATACTCGCACTAACCCAATGCAGTCTCAACTGCTTAACACTCCCATATGGGATACATGCTCATGAATGATGCATGCATGCAAGGTTTTGGTTAGTGAATCTGCTAACATGTTATAAATACGTGTGTGTACATTAAATATGAGGTCTTTAAAACTTTCTCATTCTGTTTATATATATAATTTCACAATGATGTATTTGACTCTAGATGTACTCTTCATATTATTGGAGAAAGTTATTGCCATGGAATTATCATATTACATTTTTATTAGTCTCACAATGAAGTCAACAACTTCTAGAGCATATAAAAATTTCCGCAATCGAATCGTCTCAACTGTTGTCTCAATACACGTAACATATACTCTGCCTCTACAACAAAAGACGCTCCAACAATCTTCTTAGAAAATTTCCAAGACATAGCTCCTCATGCCATGATACAAACATACCCAGTAGTGGAACTCATATCATCTATACATCCATTATAATCAGCATTTCAATAGCTAACCACATCAAGTGAGTTGGTGCGCCGATTTGTCAACATATAATTCTTTAAACCATAAAGATATCTCAATACTTTATTGACTGCTTACCAACACATAAAACCATGATTACTTAAAAGCATTTTTCATGCACACCTGCTGCTGTGGTATATTTTAAATCAACTAGCAAGTGTACGAATTAACAAGTAATAAGTTGATTCCTTTTAAAAAGAAAACTGATATCAATCCCACGAGAAATAATGTCTCTAGTTATTAAAATTAAATCAATTGTAAATTAAACTTAACAAAATTAAAAGAGAGTTGTTTTTTACTGTAGTTGTTGAGTAGCAAAATAGTAAATAAAGAAAGCAATATTAAAAATTAAAGAAGGCAGCAAGTAGATATGCAAAGGTTTTAAGAAGCAAGGATTATGACTTCACTACTATTACTCCTATTTAGCCCTAATGCATTTTAGATTCATAGGTTAACCCCCCTTTGACCATAAGTAACTAGAAGTTGATTCCTCAATGCATTCTAATCTAGCAAGCACAACGTATTTAATTATCCCTAATATAAATACGAAAATTTAAGCCCTAAGACATGCAAACCCAATATGTTCTTGTCAAAGTTGTCACTAAGGCATGCAATATTCTATAACCATGTATTTCATTACCCTTCCATATTTATATCCCTTATTCCTAAGCCAATATAAATACTAAATCAATCCACCTTTTCATGGAATAATTAAGAAATACAATGAAATATTTACCTTAAATATGAATCAAACTCAAATATGCATTAAATACTAAATAATCGTAATAAGGTTACATCATAATCCTCATAGAAAATTAGTTACACATCATCTCAAAATTATCCATCAAATAATTAAAGGACAACATAGTTCAAATCACCAAAAGAATAAGAATAAAGAAATCAAATCCAAAGTTGATGGCTGCTGGAATATGTTCTTCAATCTTTTCCTCTTGGCTTCTCTTAATTATGATCCAAGTCACAAGGTTGACTCCTCCAATGGCTGGTCGAATTTCCCTTGCACTAGGCTTTGTGTATCACAACTTTACTATGAAATAACTCTTAAAAACTGAATATAAAACTAATAAAAACTACTGTTGCCGTGAGAATGGAGAGAAAAGAGAAATGATGTGCGGTTTGAAAAGTTAAGAGTGAAGCTGTGAGGTCTTGTGGTGAAAATTGTGTGAAAAAGGTCCAGCCTTGAGGGCTAGTGGTGAATGGTGTGTTTTTCCTTTCAACAATGCATGATATTTATAGGGAATGTTTAGGAGAGGTTTAACTCAAAAACCTTTCTCAAACCTAGAGAATATAGGAGATAATATGTAAACTCAATCTCAAACTCCCATATTTCCTAGCATGGCCGGCCACCTCAAGGAGAGTAGGGTAATTTATGTCTCATGTTCACACTAGGTTTAAGGAAACATTCCTTATCTCCTTAGGAATCAAATTTGTATTTAATTCTAATTCTTTTTATTCTAAATATTATTCTAATTAGTATAATTATAATAACCTGACATTTCATGTGGCATATGATGTGGCAAATTTTGTACAAATGGTTGAAGTGTGGTAAAATGCAGTCCAATCATCAATAGCATCCTAGTAAGCCAAAATACTTTCCTTTTATATCTTCCATGACCGCCTGGAAGATTCCAAGTACATTTTGGATGACCAAATGGACTCCGAATTCATTGATTATGGTTGAAAAAGTCAGGTCTATGTTTTAGATTTCCAGTAATATCTTGTTTACACAATTTGGACACCGGGAAGATACTCAAATTCTAATTTCTCCTAGATGGTGTAAATCTGCCGCAACTGTTGGAAATATTAATTTTTGTAAATCAAACTGTCACTGATTGGCCAAACCAATTGCAATGAAACTTTGCAGCATGTAATCCTAGTGAATCAGGAATTATTTACAACTAGAATCTCACAAAACCTCAAAGTGTAGCTCCATATATGATTTTCTCAGTAAAAGTTGCTTAGAAATACAGTAATTCCAGTATTTGTCTTTCTTTTACTGAAAATAGACAAATACAGTAATTAAGTACTTTTCGTTGACAATTAATTATAAATTAGCTTAAATTCAATATAAAAGTGGCATAAATCACCTGCAACATAAGAAATATCAAATTGTGTGCAAACTTGAGTACAACATACTCACAGTAATAACAACATATGCAATATTTGAGAGCATTTTCATTTATTATCTTCTCACTTCCATCTTTGGGAAAATAATCCTTAGAACATTTATCACTTTTCACCATCGAAACCTTACCATGAGAATATTTAGTCATATCTTGAAGAATCTTTATATCCAAAAAACATATAATGCCTTACCAAGAATCTCCATATCCAAACATTGACTAAATAACATTCAATATTTCTCTATAAATAGGTCATAATGAATGGACATAAACAATATGTAACCAAACAGACTGAAACATAAACATAACTGCTCCCACTGATCCATGTTAGAATCATTGGATGCAACTAGTATGTCATCACATACAAACCATAAATATGAGGTTACTCCCACTGGCCTTCTATAATATTCTCCAATAAACAATTACAGTAACATCATCAAATAAGAGATATAGTAGTACATCAAGGCTTGCTCTGTTAGTATTGAGCATACAAAATAAATATTCATTTATTACCTTTCGAAAGCCAACTTGTTGTACCATTCAAATGTTTTTACATAGATATCCATTTAAAAAATGCAGTTGTGACATTCATAAGATGCATCTCCTCCTCCTGACTAAATCTTTAGCCATAAATCTCAGTCTTAAACTTTTCCATTTAACCATTGAAATAAGTTTAGTATGAAAGATTCATATTCAACCAACAAGTTTGCATAATAGTGACAATTTAACAACATTATGTACCATAAATGTTACATTATCAAACATCGCATCTAATTCAAAATTAGATTGCAAAATACTTATGGCTTCCCAATAATTGTCGAATCCAATTAATCACTTATATCAAAATTCATATTTTGCAAAATCACATAATCATCATATATAATATGTCTGTGAATCCTTTATGACCCTCTTAAAATCATATCTTTACCAAATACATATTTTGAACTCCATGTCTTTCATTGATGGGTTCATCATTATTGAACAAACAAACTTCCATTTCCAGAAGCTCAATTTCTCTTGGTCCTTGACCAAGGTCAGTGCCAACATCATCTTCAAATATATCCAATTTTTTCTAACTTAACAATACTGGTGGTATGAGATTATAAATAACGTATGGAACACTTAGACCTAATAAATGACCACCACTGGTCTTAAGATCCAATATCTTGATCAGGGAATTATAGCTTTGACCAAACATTCACAACTTTATTATCGAAAAAAGAACTAGGCTTTTCATCTAACTTCAGTTTATCTGTTGAAGTCCTCAAATCTAACCCATAAGAAAATTCAAAATATTCGAGCATACATTGCACTATATCCAAAAGTGTGCGACTTCTCATCTCTAGCATTATATATACTATGTGTTATTACTACATTCCTGCAACTGTTTTTTAGATGGCCTAAAGTTCATGTCGATCTTATCAAAGATTACATAGTAACCACCATCTATGTCAGACTTTAAAGCTTTTATGTTCTCTTATTCCTTTGAAGCTCTAATCTGACCATCTCAAAAATGGATAGAGCCAAAATTCCACAACCATCTGTGCAAATTAAAAACAAAATATATCCACATACCAACTTTCTCTTTTTTAACTTCAGCAATAATTTCCATCTCTTAACTCAACATCAATATAAATATGTTAAATACCAAAACTAGTAATGTACCATTTATTACTAATCCTTCCATCTCCTTTCCAAAAGATATGATTCAAAAAATTTACTTTGCAGTAGAAAAGAATTATCCTCAGTTATTGCATATTTGAGAGTAATAATAACAACAACCACAACATTGTACAATTCAAGTGTATACAAAATAGCACACGAAGATGCTTATCCAATTAAAATAGTTCTTTAATCCAAAAAGTACCACTTTTATATCATAATGAAAAACTATAATAATTTATATTCAAAAATAAAATACAAGTCAACTAACCTCATCAACAGTATATAAGAAACTTCATCCATCATTCATAAATATCAATATTCACTCAAGGTTGGTTGGTTTCTTCAAGCCTGTCGATTTCTTCATCAAAGCATTATGCTTTGCCTCGTATATTAATATCATGATTTTTTATTCTAAAAAAATCATTCAACTTATTGAGTATTGTAACTTGATTCACCTTCGAGTCAAAATATTCTCACAATACCAACTTTACAGATAGAAAAAAAATATCAATTTAGCGACAATGCTTACTATTTATGTCAAACTTGGCAAACTTTATACCAATTTTCACAAAAGACTTATAGGAACTAACAACTTCAAGGATTTTTTAAAGCGTATTCATTCATATAATGCTCCAATGTCACCAATAACAATTTTCTAGCTTTGCAGTGGTTTAATTAACAGGCTTCTTCTGTGGAATTATTATCAAAGCTTAAATTAGTTTTAACTAAAATCAAATTCAGCAAAGTCTTATATATCACAACAAACCTCATTAAACAATCATAGCAAATATAGATGGAGTATTTCTGGAATGCTCACAACAGCAAAAATGGCAAATATCAACAACATGCACATCTCAACAGGATCATGCATTAACTCATTTCCCAACCTCCAATATATATATATATTAAACAAAATAAATCGCTAGGGCTCTCTGAGCACAAAAGAAATCCATACACGGGTAAAAATAATTAATTAAATACCACAACTAGATGCATTGAGCCAGTTACTGGCAGGGTAAACATGAACCTGTAGTTCATGGCATTTAACTAACTCCCTTTCCCAATCTAAGCATCCTACCAAGTAATTAAGCCACCGGCAGGATGATATAAGTACCTATATGGACCTTAGTATCAATTCATTTTGGGAGAAAATACATTGATAATTTCATGATATAGGCAAGCTAAGAGTCTCACAACTGTTAAGTACTTAAACATCCTAGACCATTATGTCAAATTTATATAAACATTACTACATTGACAATTTCATGATATAGACAAACTAAGTTTCACGACATGCAAGTACTTAATATCCTATATCACTATGCCATTTTTTTTAATTAATCAATTTTTTTTTAACAATTTTTAAGATATGGACAAATCAAGTTTCATAAAATAAGAATTAAATCTCATGACAATTTTATAGTTTTGACATGTCAAGTCTTATGACAGGCCAGAATTTGATCATTCTTCACTACTATGTCAAAAATTTGACACAAAATCCAATCAAGAGCATACAATTAAAATTACCTTTAAAAAGACAATTTTAATAAAATAAAATAAAAATTGAAAAAAAATACTTTGCCCACTAAAAAATTATAATTTCGTATAAAATATATATATTGACAATTTCATAGTTTGGACATGTCAAACTTTACGATAGGTAAAATTGTGAACATTCCGCACTATTATGTCAAAATTTAAACATAAAATCATGAAAAAATGACAATATCATAAAAAAAAAGTAATATAATAAAGTCATTTTTTAACAAATAAATCAAGTTGGAGAAAAATATTTTTGGTCATTTAAAACCATAATGTAAAATTAATTTTTAATTTTGGAAAAACATTATGACGAAGTCAGCAAACCCATATACTGACGTCATTTGTCTTCAACCTCTAGCCAAGTCGAGCTTGACCCAGTTTGTAGACCCGTGGGTACTGCGGCCTGCTTCACAACCTAGTTGATTTTCACTCGTTTGACCTTCGTTTTCGTCGCTGTTTGCGAGGTTTTGATCCTCGTTCAATCCATTGATAATCCAGTATCAATTTGGCCAATTATTGCCAAAAACAAACAAAATGAAAAACCCATTCGGCCATTAACGTTTACAAAAACTCTAATTTCTCAAACAATCAATTAAAGCCAATGCTCAAGATGCATCATACAATGAAACGCAAACAACAAATTCAATTAAAAAACCAAAATTCATGTCAAATTTGAAAGAGATAATAATATATACTCGGTAAAGCCCTAAATGTTGAAAACGAAAATAATATATTCCAAATCAAACCAACACAATTTTATGCCATCAAACCATTCACCAAACTTCAATTGATAATATTTAATCTTCGTTTCCATTGAAAACGCCGAATAATACAAACTTGAAAGAAATTCTCCACACCCAAATAAACGGTTTCCAGTAAAAGTAAATTATTCAACAGACGATTGCATATCAAAATATTCTAGATGCGATCAATAATCACAACCATGTTAACAGATCAATAAGGTATAATTAGGATACAACATATTGAATAAACATGCACCAACTCTGATACCATTGTTGAAATTTAATAAACATATTGTGAGATAATATATACAAATGGAGTATATAAATTACTGTCTTATTCAGATCTCATGTTATTCAATAGTACGTATTAACATACCATTCACCATAGTCTGATTGAAAGTTTATGCTATTGATTTCCTATAAAACAATAAACAGGTTATAAAGACAACCAACGCTCTCAACCTGTTGCTCTTTCTCATTAGGTTAAAAATAATATATATGTTTAAAACAATGGTCCTCATCTCATATTTATAACCCACACCAAATAATAATATAAATTATAATAATAATATATAAAAATATAGATGAGTCCAAATTTTAATAAGATTTTATTGAAAAAGAGACATCATATTTTTTTGGTCTAATGGGCCCACCAAATAATAAAAAGATCTATAGTGATTTCAATGAGCTTCATTGCTATAAATTAAGCAATGTGTTCAATCCCATTATTAGAAGCATCGAAGCCCAGTAAATGAGTCCACTTGATTATGCACAGTTCATATAATTATTCTAACAAGTTTTTTTGATTTTGTGATTTTCATATGTTGACCATTACCCATAGTAAGTCTCCCATTACCTTTGTAGTCGACAGCTTTCTGAGTGTTATCAAGTGAAGAAGAGATGTGGTGCGTAGCCCTCATCTCTACATACCAAGTAGGATCGCTAATATTAATTGGTAGCCAGCGTGCTCTTACCCTCTGGTCTTGTCCATTTCTAGCCAGCACACAGGTCTCTAGTTTCCTCGACTACTGATCGTCCTCAATCTCTGCCTCTGAATGGCAGAGAAACTAAATTTCAATCCTATGTTCAAGTAGTGGCGTTTGCGACAGCATTCATTCATCAAGGAGCTGCGTTGATGTTCAATCCTATGTTCTTGATTCAGTAAGAGAAACTAAATTTCCTCAAAATTCAAAGAGTCCTGTCGGACTGTGACATTAGTGGAAACCGAGTCACACTTAGGGACGAAGCCCGACAATATGTAGAAAATCAAGTCATCTTAGGGGACTGGATGTCCGGCAGATGAAAGATTATCTGCAATGTTTTTCATTCGGAGAAGAAACTCAGCCATGCTAATGTCTCCCTTTCTTGTAGTTTGCAGTTTTGACTGTATAGCCGTATCACTCTTGCTCTGGGCTGAGATTAGAAGAGTCTTTCCAGAGCAAGCCATACTGCTCTTGAAGTGGTATGGCTTACAACATGACCAAGAATGCTTTCTTTCATGGAGGATAAAAGACAACTCAACAGTAGTTGGTTTTGTTGTTGCCAGATAACATAATTTGAGTTTGGCAAATGAACCGAAGATCCTTCATCATTGTCTTCCAAGAACTCCGGTGGGCACTGAATGGTGCTGTTGATAAAGCCTGCAAAATTATGGCCTATGAATGCTGGAAGCACAATACAGTTGTTCCTGTCGTTCTTGAGTGGTATTTGATGTGCGGCCTATGATAAGTGAGTCGATGTGCTCTAATACCATAAAAAAAATATAGAGAATAACGGTGCAACCAAGTTGAGGTCTTGTCTCTCACCAATGGTGGTATTTATAATCGTGGTTAATCAGGGTTACTACATTAAGGATAAGGATGATGAAGTTTTCATGAAATTTTCAGTTGGTGAGCTGGAGGATAAGAATACAACATTTGCACGATACAGTTAAGGAGATAAAATGACTACAGAAGGTTCTTGAATTACTACGATATGTCTTGCATAGGCTTGGACGTAGTCTTGTGTTTAGCCATGCTCTTTGGAGCTCTGATCTTGTGATTGGGCTTTGATTGATTGATATCATTGCCAAAATTGGGCTGTCTTTATCTGATTGCCTCTCGCTATCTCGTTTAACACAGAGTAGACACTAAAATATTTACTAAATAATATTTTTCAATATATTATTGGTTAATATATTTTTACAATTTAAATATTAATAAGTAAATTTTTTAAATAAATAAATGAATAAAAAAACTAATCAATTAAATATTGTTATGCTATTTAGTAANTTAGTAATATAAATTCAGTGAATATTTTGGTAAGTCTAACATTATGTTATAATTTATGTCGTCAGATTACTATTAATTCTAAAAGTTTAAACTGAATATGAGTCATTGTCTCTTTTATATTTTATTTTTAATACTTTCTGTCATATGCAAAATCGTTTGAGTCTTTACATGTGTATTTTTATCTAACTCTTTTAGGTTCATTTTAAGTCCTATATTTTGTTTTTAGATGAAGTAATTGAGTTTCAAATATGTGACTAATAGATCTTTTGACTTTAATACCATATTATATTGCTATTTTTCCATACAAATTTAAACTAATAAAATGTGAGTCATTTTATCTCTTATATTTTATTTCAATAATTTACACCTTTCTTTAACATCTCATGCACTACCCAAAATGCACCACAATTTCTCTATTGTCAGTGATTCAATACCACGTCGGTGTAGCCATGACAAATGACACTTAGTTCTGTTACCTAAAAACGTAATGACTAGTTGTTGGCAAATACTATATTAGCAGTCTCTGTAAAAATGCGGGCGCACCATTTTCAAATTGAATGTCAAAATTGAAGGAAAATAAAATATAAAATAAAATGAATAGACAATTGTAATAGAAATAGATAACAAAATTAATTCTGTATGGTTTCTAATGTCTATAAAAATAAATAAAACTTTATTAATAATAAAATTCTATAGAATTGACAAAAGAAAAAAGAAAAAAAAAAGAATGAAAATATAACTAACACATTTTGAAAACTAGAAAACAACTAACTGAAAGCTAAAATGCAAGAAGAAAACTATTTACCAAAAAAATAAAAAAAAAGCCAGAAGAAAACTAAGGAAGAATTTATTGTTTATTTTTTTGGTAATAAAGAATTAATTGTTTACACATGTTGAAAAGAGAAGGTTGATTGGACCATTGGTGGTGGTCATTTCAAATGGTGCCTTCCACATTTTATATAGCCTTCACGAAAACTTGTTAATGACTTTAATCTTAATGAAAACTCATCCAAACTTGATAAATTATGTATTTATCCAATATTCTTATGTTTTAAATCAATTAATAATTGTAGATAAATACCCATAAATATACAATTATCAACTTCAAGTTTTATATTTATTTGGATAAAATTTAGCTCATCTTATTTCATCTGTACCTTGGTAAATTTATCTCCATCCAGATATTTCAAACTTTATCACTATCTAAGAGCAGTTATTTTTTTCGCTCAAACACCAGTATTATTTTATTTGATCATCAACTATTTAAATTTTTTGTCGATGGTAGAGGTTAGATAATTAAGTTGTTAGGTGGAACAAGATTAAATCCCAAATTGCATAATCCTCACTACAAGAAAAACCCTTCGCATGACGCATAAAAAACGTTGTCCGAAAGACTTTAGACAATGGTTTGAAATCGTCCTAAAAAGTCTTAAAAATACACGACGCATAAAAACTGTCATCTTTAGCATCAAATACGATGGTTTTTTACTGTCACCTTTATATCTATGACACGTCAGATATACGTGGCTAGTTCACACTTAAAACGACGGACACAATCTGTCGTGTTATGGTCTAACGTAGCATAAAGACGACGGACAAAACACGCCGTTTTTACGCACTAAAGACGACGCACAATGTGAGTCGTCTAATCTAGCAACGATAAGCACCAAAGACGACGCACAATGTGCGTCGTCTATGTCCATTAAAAAACATCAAAGATGACATATTTTAGCCACTGTTCCACAAACCACAGCTTGATAGCCTGAAAATAATAAAGCTCTCACTTTCAGTAAGACAAATAGAGAAAGAACGGGTGAAAGACTTGAGGAAAACAGCTCCAATTCTACAGCTTTCCCTTTTATTTTGGCTGGATTCATTTTAGGGGATTTGATTTGAATTTCCTCATAAAGGTTCTGTAATCATAAAATTCAACTGCATATCAGGCCCCCATCATGACAACAGAGATTTTTTACCCCTATTTGAGATCACATCTTAAGTTCAAGTCAAATAAATACAAGCTAAATAAAAGGCATGTTACTCATATACCAAATATTTTATGCCTCGCTTTCTGCCCCAATCGAAATGAATAAATCAGAGCTTTCACTGATGTAGCAAGGGACTCTTCCTCTAGTTTAGATATTTCATCCCGTAGTGTGGCTGTCAATCCATAATTCTCACTGTCAATTGCGTTCTGCAAGTCTGCACTGCATAGAGGGAAAACAATGTATATATTCTTATATTATAAATTAGTTGACCCCATATGCCTAAAGACTTTGTTAAAGAAAATAACATAAAAGTAAAATAAACAGAAAGACAGAGAATTTTACGTGGTTCAACAGAGTAAACTCTGTCTACATCCACGGTGTTCCGGTAATGGAGTTTCTGCTATAATCTCAGAGAAGTTCTTGAAATACAACCTAAACACGTTCTACACACAGTAGAACCCCACACAGATACACAATCTTCAACTAACACACACTCAAAAATATTTACACTCAGTAAATAACTCTTAAACACTCAGAAGCTTTACAATCACACAGACGAAGATGAAGATGAACAGAAGGAAAAAACAGAGAACACAAAACTCAGAGCCTCTCTCTTTAACTTCTCTCTAAAACCCTAGAATCTCAATCGCATCCTCAGCTTCAAGAGAGCAAGGCAATATATCTGAAACAGTACATCCACCCAATCTGACGGCACAGAGGCGACCACGTGTAAGCATCGCAGAAGACTCAAAAAATCAACCGACTTCAGCAAGACGCACCGTTTCACTTAAGAGAGAAATATTAATTTGTAACAGTTAATGATAATAAAGGCAGTAATTAAAACATAATAAATCAGGATTAGATACTAACAAATCTCCACCTAATCCTGAATTACCTAGAACTCCTCAAAACATTATACCAAAAAACTCAAGACCATCATCACACAGATTATAAAAGAAAAAACAAAATTAGTCAGCTCCAATTTGGAGCAACTTCTAGCAGGTATTAAATTTTCCCACTGGAAGCAACTTGGTTCCCATATCAGTTGGATTAAGATCTGTAGAAATCTTATTAATGCTAAAAACACAATCAGAGATTAAATTTCGAATAAAATGATATCTAACTTGAATGTGTTTTGTTCTCTCATGAAATACAGGATTTTTGCATAAATGAATATCACTTTGACTATCTGAAAATAGCATTAGCTCATGAGTCAAAACTTTTAACTCTTCGAACAAACCTTTTAACCAAACAGCTTCTTTAGCAGCCTCAGTTGCAGCTATATATTCAGCCTCTGTAGTAGACAAAGCTCCTACCAACTGTAGATGTGATCTCCAGCAAATACAAGTTCCACATAAGGTAAACATATAAGAAGAAATAGACTTACGATTATCTCTATCACCTGTAAAATCAGAATCCAAAAAACCAAGTAACTCAACTCCAGCATGATTCCTTTTATATATTAAGCCCTCTATTTTAGTTGTTTTCAAATATTTGAGAAGCCATTTCATGGCTTCCCAGTGACCTCTCCCTGGATTAAACATGTAACGACTCAAAACACTGATAGAGAAAGCTATATCAGGTCTGGTACAAAGCATGGAGTACATAACAGAACCAATAACATTAGAGTAAGGCATAGAAAGCATATCTTCCTTTTCAAACTCAGTAAGAGGACATTGTTCACAAGAAAGTTTAAAGTGACCACCAAGAGGAATATTCACAGATTTAGACTCATGCATAGAGAACTTAGAAACAATTCTTTTCAAATAAGATGATTGAGATAATTTCATAGTACCATTTGGCCTATTGCTTTCTATGTTGATTCCCAAAATTTTCTTAGAACAACCCAAGTCATTCATTTCAAACTCAGATTTCAATATTTCTTTAATATTTTGAATAACAGAAAGATTGAGACCAGCTAATAACATGTCATCAACATACAGAAGTAAATACACTGTTCTATCAGTCATCAAATCTTTAAAATAAAAACAAGTGTCAAATTGACTTCTCAAAAAACCAGACTTAATGACAAAAGAATCAAAACGTTTATACCACTGTCTAGGGGATTGCTTAAGGCCATACAAAGACTTTCTCAAGACAAACTAACTCAGTGCCTCTTTCTTTAACCTTAAAACCCTCTGGCTGTCTCATGTAGATAACTTCCTCTAAGTCACCATGCAGAAAAGTTGTCTTAACATCCATCTGTTCTAGTTCCCAGTCAAATTGGGTGACTAAAGCTAGAACAGTTCTAATGGTGGTGTATTTGACTACAGGAGAAAAAATCTCATTGTAGTCAACACCTTCAACCTAAGTAAATCCTTTTGCAACCAGCCTAGCCATAAACCTAACAGGTTCTTCACTAGACACCCCTTCTTTTATTTTATAGATCCACTTACACTCCACTACCCTCTGTTGGTTCGAAGGTTTAACTAACTCCCAGGTTTTATTTAGGTGAAGAGATTTCATCTCCTCCACCAAGCTTCCTTCCACCTTTCAGACTGCTAAGACTTAACAGCTTCTAAGTAAGTCTTAGGTTTAGGCTCAGAGAGTTCTAAGAAAGTAACAAAGGCATAAGATATATAATCAGCAAAGGCTAATCTCTTATTGGAGATAATCTTTTTTTCAGCTCTATCCCTAGTAAGAAGGTAACCTGGAGTTACTATCTCCTTAGAATTAGAACCAGGGTCATTTTCACTCTCTTGGAAACTCTTGGATTGACTCTGGGATCCTAAAGTAGTGGACTCACCTAACTCATTTGATTCAGAGGTAAGTTTAGGAGAATCATAAGGGTTACTCAAGTTCTTCTCCACCTCGGAGAATAACTCAAGCTTCCTAGTAGACTTGCTATCTTGTCTTTCTAACTCAGACTCACCCTGACCACTTTGCTTACAAGGCATGTTATTCTCATAAAAAATAACATCTCTACTAATGATGACCTTAAAACCTTGGTTTTCCTTATCCCACAGTCTATACCCTTTAACACCTTGAGGGTAACCTAAGAAGACACACTTTAGGCTTCTAGGTTCAAGCTTGCCTACTGTTTGGTGTGTATAAGCTGCACAGCCAAACACTCTTAGATTGCTATAGTCTAGAACCTTTCCAGACCAAAAAAACTCAGGGGTACTGAATTCTAGGGCAGAAGAGAGAGACCTGTCAACTAGATAGGCAGCAGTCATAATGGCTTCTCCCTAGAACAAAGAAGGCAAACCAGAGGATATTAACATACATCTAACCTTATCTAACAAGGTTCTATTCATTCTTTCTGCAACTCCATTCTGTTGGGAGTATCTCTAACAGTCCTATGCCTCAAAATACCATTATCAGTGCAAAAACCATTGAACTCCTTATTACATAATTCAAGACCATTATCAGTCTTAAGGACCTTAATAGAATTTCCTATATGGTTTTCGACTAAGGTTTTCCAATCCTTAAATTTTGAAAACGACTTATCTTTAGTTCTTAGGAGAATTACCCAAACTTTCCTAGAGCAGTCATCAACAATGGACATGAAATAGTACTTGCCAGTTTGAGTTTGAATCCTAGAAGGACCCCACAGATCAACATGAATGTACTCAAGCACAGATTTAGCCCTTTTAGTACTAGCATTAAAACTTAGTCTATGCTGTTTTCCTAACACACAGTTTTCATAGAAATCCAGTTTACTAACCTTATCCTTACCAAACACATTCATTCTATTTTGATAATACAAACCTTTTTCACTCATGTGACCCAATCTTTGATGCCATAAAACAGTATTATCAACAGAATCATTCACAATAGAATTAAGATAATCATCACAAGTATTACCAAGCAATATATACAATCCATTCCTCTTAATTCCTCTCATGACAGTTAGAGTACCTTTATTTATTTTCATCTTGCCATTTTCTATCTTACAAATATAACCACATTCATCAAGCATGCCAATAGAAATAAGATTCCTTTTTAAGCTAGGCACATGTCTCACATTAGTCAAAGATTTAACCGATCCATCATGCAATCTAATTTTGATTCTACCAATGCCAACTATATCACATGAAACATTATTTCCTAGCATAACTTTTCCAGCATTTAATTCAGAATAATCATAAAAGGAATTGACATCAGGGCACATATGAAAAGAGCATCCAGAATCAAGCACCCATTTAAAATCAGTAATAACAGAAGAGACCATTAAAACTTCACCAAGAGAAGGATCAGATGAAACATTATTATGATTATTTAAGTTTTGTCCTCTTTCATTTTCATCCCTCTTTTTCTTGTAACAATTTTTTATTAAATGACCTATCTTCTTACAATAATAACATAGACGGCTATTGTTATTAAACTTCTTGTTATTTTGATTATTGAAGTTGTTTACAAACTTGTTCTTAGAATTACTTCTTGAATTAGGCCTATTTTTATTAAAATTGTTATTCTTAATAAAGGGTCTTCCTCTTACAAACAGACTCTCATTTTTAACTTCATTTTTAAACTCTGCTTCACGTGATCTTAAAGCATTAGAAATAGTATCTAAAGTGAGAGAGTCTCTACCATATTTTATTATATTTTTCACATCTCTAATAGATTCAGGCAGAGAGTTAATCAAAATGACAGAATAATGTTCCTCAAAATTTTTTTCACCACAATCAATAAGACTAAGCATTAACCGATTGTAACCATCAAAATTAAACTCAAGATTTTTATTAGCATCCATCTTAAAAATAAAATTTTTTAATAGTAAGCGAATACAATCAGGCAAAGATTTAGTAAGAAACAAATATTCAAGTTTAGTCCAGAGTTCAGTAGTAGATTTTACCTCGTTCACCTTTCGAAGCACATTATCAGACAAATGCAGAATGATTGTGCTAAAAGCAATTTCATCCATTTCTACATTTTTAGTGTTGTCTATCCCAGTGACATAAGAGCCATCAATTGCTCTAGCAACTTTCATTTGAACTAAAACCGCTTTCATTTTCCTCCTTCAGAGAAGAAAATCTCCCTTACCATTAAAAACTTCTACTTCTACTTTAGCAGACATGGTGGTAACAAAAATAAAGATAAACAGAGAGAGTATATTTATATATAAATTTGTATATATGCAAATACTTAGAGAAAAAACAAAATAAGGAATAGAAAAACAAGATATTCAACACTTAGTAAACAAGAAACAAAATAAACGAATTATTAACACACTGTAAGTTCAAAAATTAAAAAATAGATTATTTAACACACAGTAAGAGTAAAAATAGAATAAACAAATTATTCAACACACAGTAAAAGAAAAACAGAGACTGATCAACCTAGAAAAGTTGATCCAGTAACTCTAGTCCTCTCAAAGAAAACCAGGACCTCCAGTCTATGGTAAAAAATTGGGTCTAGGCAGATTCTTTAAAGAAACTTTTCATTTCCTAAGGAGACAAACACATAGACACTAAAGAAAAATGGCCGAGGCTCTACGGATCTTTAAAGAACAAGTAAAACCAGCAGTTTTCTTCCAAAATTGACGATGATCCGAAAAGTAGACTTTAAGAGACGAGAACATGGCCAAGAAAAACACAACGAAACAAATACAGATCACAGGAAAGATTTAAACCGTTAATCTCTACGGACCTACAGTGTTTCCACTGCAGAGCCTTCTCAGATTAAAAGGAAAAACCGATCAACCGCAAACGCAAGAACCAAAATAAAGCAGAAAACAAGAATCTTAAGAACAAAGCTCTGATACCAAATGTTAAAGAAAATAACAGAACAGTAAAATAAACAGAAAGACATAGAGAATTTTACGTGGTTCAACAGAGTAAACTCTGTCTACATCCACGGTGTTCCGGTAACGGAGTTTCTGCTATAATCTCATAGAAGTTCTTGAAATACAACCTAAACACGTTCTACACACAGTAGAACCCCACACAGATACACAATCTTCAACTAACACACACTTAGAAATATTTACACTCAGTAAATAACTCTCAAACACTCAGAAGCTTTACAATCACACAGACGAAGAAGAAGATGAACAGAAGGAAACAACAGAGAACACAAAACTCAGAGCCTCTCTCTCTAACTTCTCTTTAAAACCCTAGAATCTGAATCGCATCCTCGGATTCAAGAGAACAAGGCAATATATCTGAAATAGTACATCCACCCAATCTGACGGCACAGAGGCGACCACGTGTAAGCATCGCAGAAGACTCAGAAAACCAACTGACTTCAGCAAGACACACCGTTTCACTTAAGAGAGAAATATTAATTTTTAACAGTTAATGATAATAAAGGCAGTAATTAAAACATAATAAATCAGGATTAAATACTAACAGACTTGAACACAGAGAGAGAGAGAGAGAGAGAGAGAGAGGAGGAAAACACATAAAACAACTTTTAACCGTAGTGGAACTCACCGCATACAAATTAGGGTTATGGCCTTATCTTTAGCTTTGCTCTTTGAAGAGGAACCCCTTTTTACTTCTTGCTACTTAATGACCTCTTCTTTAACCTTCAAAAGAGAACACTCAATAAGCATGATAAATTTTTTTTAACTAAAGAGTGCTAGGATTCGAAAATGGTAGAAACTTTGTGCAAAAAAGAAAGGAAAATGAGAAGGCAAATTTTTGAGTAACTCTTCGAGTTCAGACAAATGAAGCGAGGCGATATCAGTAGTGTTGAGAGTGCAAAGGCAGTTGTCTTCACAATCTTGTTCTAGGGCTTGAAGACTTTGAGGAAACCCGAAATGGGGAGCCATTGGAGAGAGAGAGAGATTCTCTTGCTTGACATCACTTTTTGCAAGTTTTCGCTCAAATTTCAAATTGAGCTGAATTTTTTTTTAACTTGGGGAAACATTATTTTTACTATATATGGGGCTTGCGTCAGATCAATTCAACCTGGTGGATCAGAGACAAGATGGGTATTGAGTAGTGTAGTTGAAGTTTATAATTTTTATTTAATAACATAAAATTGTAATAAATAATTTAAAAAAACTAATATTAACCTCTTGCATGAGGACCCAAAATAGAAAGACCAGATATTAACCATTTTTATAGTGGGTTTTTCTTTTTTCCTTTGCTTTGGTTGGTTAAAATAATTTATTTTTATTTTTATTTTTAAAAGTGATTTATAGTTCAATCCATAATATTTAATGCAGTAATATACTAATACAAGACTCTTGTAATATTTTTCATTGCTAAAAATTGATTTAATTTTTTTTTTTATCTGTGGGATAATGATTGGAACTCAAAATTATTGTATGAGAAAAAACTGAAATATATTATTTTAGGCTATTATTAAACATTTCGTTTAGTAATATTTTTTTTTATAACTATATATATATATTATAAATTATACTTATTTATTTATGGATAATATTGCAGAAATGTTCATATACAGTAGAAAACGAACATTTTTCAAGTGATATGGATAATTAGTATGCAATTTTTTAAATGAAAAAATTAGCAAATAATAATGTAGCTAGGCATGGTTATATACAGTAGATCATCAATGCCAATAAACAGAGGGTTTAGCCTTGGAGTAGTGCCGTCCATTACCTATATATGATTATAATAACTTAAATTAGAAAGGCATAGTATAATTTCTCTTTAATAACATGAAATTGTAATAAATAATTTTAAAAAATTAGATATTAACCTCTTGCACGAGGACCTAAAATAGAAAGACCAAATTTTAAAATAAATAATATATTTGTCACATAAATTTAATATGACTAATTTACATTTGTTACAACAATATTGAGAGAGAAATACCATTGCACAGTAGAAAGACCAAGGCATCTTTGATACTTTATGAGAGAAAGACGATGCATATTATGCATTGTCTAATGTTTATGACGACGCACATTAGTCTTTAATGTCATTCATGATGCATATTGTGTGGCATGTTAAGTAAAACGACGACGTATAATGTGCGTCGTATTTGGCATCCTAAATGATACTGTTTTATTCATTTTATTAACACGACGGTTTTTGACCGTTGTAGTTTATGGTTTTAGACGACGTTCATTGACCATCGTGTTAAATTGCCACGTTGGAGCCACGTAGATCTTACATATTTTATATTAACTACTTTGACGACGGTTTTTTAAAGTGCGTAATAGTTACATAATTTTCATACGACTTTTTACCAAATGTACGTCGTCTTTGTGTAAATTTTTTTTAATAAATATATATTAGCTCAAAGTGCATCGTCTTTAATATTTAAGACGACGTTAGCTTCCAAATGCGTTGTAAATGCTAATTTAACGATCGTCATCTAATCATCTTTTTTCTTGTACTGCATGGATATACAACATGGAAAGCATAGAATTCTGCAATGATATCTCGGCTTTATCGACTTTATGGAACATTGGTCCTATGCTATACGAGTTGTGAATCCATAAATTTTTTTAGAGACATAAAACCATAAATATTTATTATAAAGGACATAAATCCAAAATAAGCGACTGTGTGGAGACAACAGGAATCCTAACTAAGTTGAAATCCCAAAACTACAAATCCACACAGACTAAAATTTATCAAAACTAAGAAAATGAATATAAAAGAGAAAGAAAGAAACAAAAGCAAAAGAATAAAAACCAATCCCAAAGGATCTACAAAAAGAATCTCACAGAGAGGAAAAACATAAATCTAGGCTAAAAAAAGAAAAACTTAAACATATGACAAGCCAAAGCCAGATTGTAATGCAACAAAAGAAACCCTAGTAACATCAGATTAGAGGATGCTGAAGTCTCACTAATAACTGATATAGGCTTCTAACATAAGCAACTACCATCACACCACATGCAGAAACCATAGACTCCAAAGAATTCTCCAACAATTATAGTAGTCTCCTGAACAAAAGCAACCTTGCCAACCATGTCTTCGACTTAGTCCAACAAAACGAAGAGCAATTCCAATTAGTGTCACAGAAATTGGAACTTGAGTTGTTGATGCATCCCACATAGATATCACCTCTGCATCCCTGATGACACAATTCATAAATTACGTAAAATGTAGTTAATAATTTCTTTTGCTCAGAGTAATTATAGTTGTCCTTGATTTTTATATCAACTTTATTTCAATATCATTAAAAGAAAAGCTAAATTTTCAATTTTGGTAGCAATTAATAAGCTAATAGTAGTTAAAATGTGGAAAAAAAATATGTAAGAAATAATCCTCAAGCTTCATCAAAAAGGGTTTATAGAATTGAATCAGAGAAAGCAGAACGATAGCGTTTCATTGGTGTTGTTATTTCTGGTTTGTGAGTGACAACGTTTTGAAGCAAAGGAGATGATAAGGAGCAACGATGTCATTTTATATCATATGTTCAGAAGCGCTTTAGTGAAATGAAACCGTTTGAGATAGAACCCGGTTTAACTTGTTGGCACTCTAGACATTTCGAGACAAACCTCGCTATTTCCTTTTTCATTCGAAACCACTAGTAATGTTCCTTTAAGATAAAATACATTTTTGTACTCTAAGGATGAATTGCATAAGCTAAACCATGAGCTTCATCCAAAATTCTTCTATTTAGTTCCATATCATTTGGCACACATCCATCACGGGAAAACATCCATCACTTCTAATGGAACTTCCTAAGCTATTCTCTTTAACCTTTCATCCAATAATTATTTCTCTTTTATTTGGTCTAAAATTAAAGGCCTTACTTGGAAGTTAGCTAGTGTTTGGACCATATATTAATTTTAAATAAAATTAATATTTATTTAAGCTTGATTTTGAAAAATAGATTTTGTCCTATATTGATTGGAGAATGAAAATCACATGGATTTGTACAAGTATAAATAGGTGGCTTTGAATTTAAAATACAAGAGTCCCACTAATAGGCATAAAATGTTAATATTTTTATGCCACTTTTGATATTAAATTTAAGCTAGTTTATGATTAATTGTTAATGAAAAATACTTAAATACTGTATTTTTCTATTTTTCAGTAAAAGAAAGACAAATGTTGGAATTACTGTATTTCTGCATAACCTTTACTGAGAAAATCATATTTGGAGCCACATTTAGAATTTTTGTACGATTCCAGTTGCTAATGATTCATGATTAAATATTATTCAATGCTGCAAAGTTTTATTGCAAATGGTTTGGCCAATCAGTGCCAGTGTGATTTACAAATTCAACAAATTCATCAGTTGCGGCAGATTTACACTGTCTTGGGAAAATGAGGATTTGAGTGTCTTCCTGATGTCCAAATTGTGTGATCAATATATTCCTAGAAATCTAAGACACAGACCTAACGTTTTCAAAAAAAATCACTGGATTCAGAGTTCATTTGGTCACCCAAAGTGTACTTGGAATCTGTCTGATGGTCATTGAAGATAAAAAAGGAAAGTTTTATGCTTACTAGGACTACCATTGTGATTGGACTGCCATGTCACCACATATCAGCCATGTATCCGAAATTTCCACATCAAATGACACATGGAAGGTCAGAATATTCTAATTATCTTAATTAGAATAATATTTGGGATAAAAGGAAGGGATATTAGAGATTGATTATGATTCCTAAGAAGATAAGGAAAGTATCTCTATCCTTAGTGTGAACATGAGGCACAAAATACCTCTATGTCCTTAGGATGGCCAGCCATATAGAGAACTTATAGGAGGTTGATATTATGTAATATTGTATCTCCTATATTCTCTAGGTTTTAGAGACACCTTAGGGTTAAACCACTCTTAAACCTCTCCTATAAATAGATTGCTACCTTGAGAGTGAAAGAGATCCCACACACAAATCACTAAGCCCTCACAGCTGCAGAAACCTTGTTCCCTCTCCAGCCGCACCTTTCCCTTTCTTTTCTTCCCCATTCTCACAGCAACATAGGTTTTTAGTAGATTTTATATTCAGTTTTTAAAAGAGCAAAGTTGTGTTACACAAAGAGAAGTCCAAGGAGATTCGGCCAGCCTTTGGAGGAATCAACTTGAAGCTTTGATCATTGTTTGAAGAAGCCAAGAAGAACGGATTGAAGAAGCAATTTCCAGCAATCATAAACTGGATTTGTTTTCTTTTTTCTCATCTTCTTTGTTATTTAAATAATGTTGTCTCTTATTTATTTCATGGATAATTTTGAGATGATGTGTAACTAATTTTACTCTAAGGATTGTGATGTAACCCAATTACAAGTATTTAGTTTCTAATGCATATTTAATTTCGATTCATGCTTAAGGTTAATATTTTAATGTAGTTCTTAATGATTCCATGAAAAGGTGGATTGATTAAGTATTTATTTTGGCTTAGAAATAAGAAGTATAGATATGGATGGACAATAAAATACATGGTTATAAAAATGTTGCATGCCTTAGTGACAACTTTAACATGATTTATTGGGTTTGCATGTCGTAGGGCTTAAATTTCCATGTTTTGATTAGAAGTAATTAAACACGTTGTGCTTGCTAGATTAGAATGCATTGAGAAATCAGCTTCTAGTCATATGTGGTTAAATGGGGGTTAACCTATGAATCTACAATGCATTAGGGCTAAATAGGAGTATTAGTTGTGAAATCATAATCATTGTTTCTTAAAATCTGTGAAATCATACTTGCTGCCTTGTCTTTCAATTTTAATATTGCTTTCTTTATTTGCTGTTTTTAAATTCATGCTTGGTTACTCAACACACAATCATTCAACAAATACTCTTTTTAATTTTAATTGATTTAATTAATTATAGATTTATTTTCAATACTAGAGATGTTATTCCTCGTGGGATCGATACATGTGTTTTTAAAACAAAAACCACACTTCATTACTTGTTGATTCATGCACATGCGAGTTAATTATACCACAACACCCACATCGGAAGTGCAACAGGCACCCCTGGAAGTTTCTCCTATATAAATAGAAGCTTCACCAACTTTGAAAAGGACCTCCTCCCATCAACACACAAATACAACATAGACTACTTAGTTTATTCTTGTTAGAATTTACTTCGAGTAGTCAAGTATTATTAATGTGTTTTAGTTAAAAATTTTATTTAAAAGTCCTTTGATCTGAAAGGCATTTGTAATCCTTTAATTATTTTGTTCTCGATAATTAATATAATCGTTTGATTAAGTTTGATTTAATTGGCGCACACTTAATTTTCTTTGGATTGTTATAGGTTCTAAGTGGCACGCTCGCACACTAGGAGATGAATGATTGTTATGTTTTACACCAACATATCTTTTGGCATGCTCGGTGGGACATCTTAACTTTCGACTGAAGAAATGGTGCAGACTCTCTTAAAGAATTAGGAACCTGATACATAAGGCAGCATCAGCAGTTGAAACGTGTCGGAGGAAGATGGAAACGGAAGGGAAGTTGGAAATAGTCCGGACACGATAGAGATGTCTACTCAAGATTCGATCCCTGAGCTATCTCGAAAGATGGAAACATACCAAGAGACCCAGCATCAAATGTTGCAAGGAATCTTGGAATTGCTGTGCCAACAGGTGTTGACAACCCAAGCTGCGTTGAATGGCGCAAGGCTGTATAATGGCTAGGAGGAACAATAGGTGCAGACTTTTCAGGCAGTACCCAATGGCAACACACCAAGGACTAAGGCACTGGCCTTTCAGGCCGGGTCTAGTAGAAACGATGTAAGGGTTATGCCTGAACGGCAAGTCCAACCTTACATTCCCCCACCAGCTAGGAACAATGTTCCTGCTGGGGGGGCGTGTTGAAAACCTAGGCCAGAACGTGAGGGATGGTTGGGAAGAACGGATGACATAAGCTTTCTAGTTTGTATCCAACGTACATGAAGGGAGAGTAGATGTCCAGACGTATGGTAACCTGCCAACTCGTAACTAGATTCATGGCGGGAGGCATGCAGAACACTTTGGACATAACTACAGGAATGGATACTATGATGCTCAGGCCTATCAAGCACATTTCCATGCCCCGGCACAGAGGAATGGACCAAACTGTATGAATCACGACCAAGGCATGGATCGGGAGGCCATCGAGACCATCATCCTAGATATGATGGGTCCTGCATTCAGAAGGACCAGATGCCTGTCTTTTAGTAGGCCATACTCGGATTCAGATATCCTGACTTCACCCTCTTTTCTGCCAAAGAGAGACAGTCTACCGTGGAACACATAGGCCATTTCACCATCCAGTGCGGAGAAGTAGTGGCCAATGATTTCCTAAAGCTGCGATTGTTTGCTAATTCTTTGACAGGTTCAGCTTTCACATAGTACATCAATCTGCAGCCAAATTCGATCCATAGCTGGCAAGAATTGGAGCAGATGTTCCACGAGCAATTCTACAGGATTGAACCGGAGATCTCCATGGCTGACTTATCACGCCTGCGACAAATGGATGGAGATTTGGTGCAGTTATTTATAACTCGATTAAAAAAGGTGAGGATCATATGTCACCTAGACATACCAGAAAAGGAGTTCGCCAAGTTAGCACAAGGTGGATTGAGCTATAAACTTCAAAATAAGTTTGAGGGGACATAGTTCCATGATTTGTTCGAGTTGGTCTCTCGAGCCACTCAGTATGAAGGCATGCTGAAGGATGAGTATCAGAGGAAGAACTCTTCCAGAGGGTCATACGACAAGGACCCAAGTACTGAAATTCAAGTCGTGGAGACTGACAACCAAGAAAGTGTTGAAGGAGCATCTGAAATTAATGCGGCAGAAGTGGTGGCCACCCATTCGTACATTTGTATCTCTTTGGCTACACCAACAAAGAACCAGAGAGCTCTTCAACTAGTCATGGATATAAAGAAGAATCGGGTTAATCGGAAAGGTCTACAGCTTTGACATCTCTAAAGCTGATCAAATTTTTGACTACCTGTTGGTCGACAAGGTAATTAAATTACCTGACAACCATATCCTTCCAACAGCTAAAGAGATGAAAAAGAATCCATATTGCAAATGGCATGGCATATGGTTGCATCAGACTGTCAACTGCATCATTTTCAGGAATGCTATCCAGGCAATGATTGATAAGGGAGCGTTAAAGTTTCCAGAAAAAGGACATGAGACAATGCAAGTGGACAACAACCCTTTCCCATTGGCAGAAGCGAACATGGTTTCAACCAACATCTCAGACATTGTGAGACCCAGGGTCAAGACAAACATAGAGTGGACAAATATGGAGAATGATGTCAAGCTTGGAGATGAGTATTCATCGAAAAGGTTGAATCACTCACTATGTTGCTTAGTACCAGATGCAGACATGATGCCAAAGAGGAAGGAAATAGACATCCTGTAAGAAGTCAGAACATGTCTAAGCCACTGATGGAAAGACAAAGTATGAAATCAGTGTTCTAGAGTTTAGGTTCAAGGATGCAGGACGGACATGGACAACGAAATTGCCGATGCCAAGGGAATCAAGCAGAGTTGAGAATCCATGTCCATTTTTCCAGAGACTGCCGAACAAGATTGGTTTGGCAGAAGATCGAGAAGTCCAAGACTTTTAAGCCACTTGTTATGGAGGTAAATCGTTGGTATTGTGCACGGTATAAGTCATCTTAGCCACTTACCAAGAGCCAGAAAAGGCGAATGCAACGCCAGCATGCCAAGAGTTAGACAGTAACAACAGCTCCATCTGAGAAGAAAAAGGACGGTATCATGCCAAATGATTTAGAGTCTTGTTTTGATGACCTGGATGGAAGATGTGAGATCGTAGCTCTATCCAAGAAAGTTAGCATCTTATTTGGAGCTCTACGAAGGAAAAAACCCATAAAGAGATGGGTCATAAGGCAAAGTGTAGAAATTCAATCGTGCTTGAAGGACATAGATAACAATCCAGTGGAAGAATACATAGTTGTTTCTTCAGCTGTCAAGTCATCAATGATTAAATTTGGAACCATAGATGAGGTAATGGTTAAAGTAGTCGTCATCTTGCCTTTGTCATTTGGATCCTAGTTTCAGTTTGCATGATAGAATAAGAACGTCGTCCAGCGAAAAATCACGATTTAAAGGAAATTTGAATGTGGTGTAAGTTGTCAGATCGGATGCTGGAGGATATGATACTTGGAGGGGGGGGGGGGGGGGGNGGGGGGGGGGGGGGGGGGGAGGGAATGCCCTGCAAATGTAACATCAAGTCAGAAAAATTAAGCCAAAAATCTAAACAGCAGTTTATGGCAATTTTTGCTAGCCAATTCAAGCCACTTTCAAAGACGTGTCAAAGAACTTGGCAAGAAGCAAAAACGTCCACGACTAATATGTTCAAACATATGTGATATGTAAATATAACAGAAAGTAAGTAGTTCGAAAGACCGCTTGTCCACTAGCCGTCAGAGGATTTCTGTGTCGAGGTGATCGGATATTAATATTGAATTCATTGCCTGCCAAAATGGCAGGATGCAGTTGAGTCGTGACTGCAATATAAGAAGCCAGAGTAGGCAAAGAAAATCTAAAAAGATATATTCGGCATCAATAAATATGTTGCCTGGACAATCCATGTCATGGAATATGATGAAATATGTCAAGGGATACAGTCAAAGACATGCTAAATATATCCAGAGATCCATAGTGGAGTTGAAGAAGAGTAAATCAAACTCCAAGAATGTATCATCGGCAAGATCCTCGATTGGGTGAATAAGACTCTGCACAAAAAAAATGGCACTAGAACGTCTAGCAGCGTCCAGCCCATGGGTAGTCCAAGCTATGCTGCCCAGCTGATAGGTCTCACTTCGAGAATCATGGTATAATTCTTGGAGTAGTCCCATCTAAGGAAATTTTGTCGAAAAATTCTATAGAAAATCTGGCAGAACTTCCCCTAAAAATAGAACCACCCAAAAATACAACCCTGTACTAAGACAATATATATATAACCATGGCACAACAACATACCCACATACAGAAATAATATAGTAAAGGTCTCAGACCCCCATATGTCGAGATACAAAATACCTATTACAATAACAGAGCGATTTCTAAGGTAATAATATTCTTAACATAGCTTAGCTTAAGAGGTCATTTGAAAAGATTTGTTCAAAATAAAATAAAATGAAATAAACATAAAATTAACCATTACTCTAAGAGGTGAGATAATTGCAACTGAAGGAGGGAGTGCATGGTTGCGAGCTCTGCCAACTTCAGTCAGTACCTAGGGGACAATTAAATTTTACAACACTAAAATGTGAGATAATAATTCAGTGAGGGATAAAAATAATAATAAATAGTTATAAAGCGTCAATTTACAATTTACTAAACCGCGATGCATAAAAATATTCACAGTAGATTTAATGTTTACATCTCATGAGGAAACTTATGTCATAAACATCCACGTGAGTAATCATCACAATAATGACAAAATAAATTTTAAACTTCCTCATTAACAACTTAACAATTTAAGATCACAATGAGGGGGTAACCATCATCATGATCCTATATTCTAAGGCATCATGGCGGTAGAGGATAAAGGTAACCATCATCACAATCCTTAGCCCCAAGGCATCGTGGCGATAACGGGTAAGTGTAACCATCATCATGAACCTTAATTTCTAAGGCATCGTGGCAGTGTTGGGTGAAAAGTTATTGAATCATTGAGGGTACCCAGGCCAATATAAACTTTCTTATATCACAATTTAACTTAGCCTCCAGTTTCTGTGTTCATTCCCCATTTCATTTTTAAAGAAGTCCTCCACCTCCAAATTCATAATCGTCTTCCCAACAACATATAATCAATCATAGCTCAACTGATATCTTTAAACCAAATACATAATCATATCACTGACATATTCTTTAACGACATAATTCTATCACACACGCACATATATATATGTATGTATATATATATATATATATATGATAACCAAATGAATCACAAGGTCCCGTCTTATCTTAAACATGCATTTTATGAATATATAAATATAGCTATACATACATCTATATTCGTATATACAAATATATATATATATAAATATTCATTCTATTTGAAACAAGAGTTTAAAAGATCTTCCTTCACATATTCAACAATAGTTCCCAACTAAATAATATAGGCTTAAACCACTTATATATACATATATATATATATATCTATATCTATGTAAGTAAAAAAAAACCATCAAGTAACATCCAATTCCTTTTTCGCAAAATAATTTCCATTAAACTCCAAAATATATATATGTTCATATATTTAGGACATAGTTCCACTCACCTTGATAGCTGATTACTCTTGCTCAGCGGTAGGTTCCTTTCTCGTATCCTCCCAAGTGCCTTAATTTAATTAAAAACACACAATTCAAACCTCACACTTACATACAACCTCCAAAACAAATCAAAAGTCTTAAAAGGTTTAGTTGTTAAGATTACAATATACATGAATAAGCTCCAAGGAACCAATTTTTCTACAAACTATACTACCTACTACCCAAGAATTTGAATTCTCTTACCACTCATAAAATTAAGTAATTAAACTTCACTTTGGGTCCCCTCTAACCTCAAAGAGTTACTAAAGTTATGAAATTATAAATCAATTTCAAAAATCTAAGCCAAATCATCAAACTACAACTCTTAACATTAAAATTGTGTAATTATGAAATACAATAAATTAGGGGACATGTTATATATCATTAGAAAGCTTTTGAGATGGGTAATGCAATTGTGAGTTTCCCTCACTGAAAAACCACCGGCGATGACCCAATTTTTTCCTGAAAAAGATGTGGTAGCTGCCCTCATTGAAACACACAAACCACTACAAATTAGGCAAAACTAAAGTTAGAAATGGGTTTAGAAGGTCCAAGACATGTAGAAATGAGTACCTATGTCGCCGGAAACTGGCGATCTGTGGAAATAGAAGCCACCGGTTTTTTTCCCTTTTCCGACGATAGAGGCGGTTTCACAGGCAGTCACCAATATTGGGGGGGGGGGGGGGGTAAAGGAAATCGCCTGTTTCAAGATTTGTGTTGTGGCTGGTTAGATTCGGTCAAAAAATAGGCCGTTGCCGGCGAAGAAGGGTGAGGTGCAGTGGTGGGGGTTGACGCCCGAGTGAAAGAAATAGAGGGGGTTTTGTTATTTCCAGACTTTTGGAAAAAATAAAGAAGATGAAAGTAAGGAAAATTTTTTAATTTTAGTGTATTATTTCTGTAAAATTACTAAAATTTCCAAACACTGTTTTGACTATAACTTTGTGACCATAACTGAAAATTGAGCATACTACTAGTCTGTGAACTCGTATTGACGAGCTCTTTGCATTGGTACCCAAGTCAAACAAAAATAAAACCACATAAAAAGTCAACCTATGAGCCTACTTCCCCATATTTTGGTCAACCCAAAGTCAAAATTTTAAAATTTGTTGAAATTCTAATGGAACGGGTTGTTACACCAGCCCACGTCCAAGTCAGCTGCGCACCCAGCCCATTTTCCAAGTGCCTCACATCTAGCCCGTGTCAAGCAGCCTAGCCCAGGCATCTCCATGCCCAGCCTTGGTGTCCAGCATGTTCCAGCTCCAGCAAAGCTCGGGTCACAGCTCCAGCCCATGCGTCGCTACGATCGCAATGCAGCATCAAACCTGCGAAGCCCACATCTCCCGTGCATCAGACCCTACATGTCTAAGTGCATCTCCAGATGCAAGTCCAGCCTCATCCAGGCCAGCATGCGTCCAGCCCACGTCTCCCGTGCATCCGGCCCTGCATGTCCAAGCCTTCATCCAACCCGCTTGTCCAGCTCGTATGCATTCAAGCGCAGATGTGTCAAGCTTGCTTAACTAGTCCAACCACATGTCCAAGCTGCATGTCCAAACATTGATAAGCCCTGAGAAAGTAACAAATGTTGAAGACAAATAAGAAAATCTTTGAATCCAATGGCACCCAAGGCCGATAAAAAACTCGCCGGGAAGAAAAAGTCGACGATGGTTGAGCAAGTTTCTGGCCGAGAAAAAATCTAAAGCCGGCGAAGCTTTCCTTTGAATCCGAGAAGGCGTAATGATGATCCACACAAAAGGAGGAACCAGAACTGGAAACATAAGAGAGGCCATGAGGAGTTTTGTTTTTCTTCTTTGTGGTCCCGGAGCGATACGATTTGGTTGTACAAACGAAGCAATCAGATGATTTAAAACTGGCGTGAACACATGATGAACAAACGAGATCTGAAGGCGAGTCATGTGCATGGTGGCTTTAAGCACTGACACCACGGGATCGAGTGTAGCCATCGGCGGCATACCCGACATTATGCTTGTTGTAGCAGCCTACGTTGTTGAGCCCCTACTCGGCAATCAGGTGGTCAAGGAGCGTAAAGTGAAAGTCGCCAGGAACAGTGAAAAGATCAGTGATGCAGATTTGAATGAGCCTGCAAGCTAGGTGACGACCCAGAGTTGCCTTGGATGAGCTGATCGTTGAGTAAGAGGTCGAGTTTTGGATTGTAGTCACATTGCCATTTGGAAGATGATCCACGTCGTTGCTTGCTGTTTTGCACAAGCGTTCCCATCTTAGTGTCCATGGAATCTGGCTTGGAGATCACTGAAAAAAGAAAATAGGTGCTGTGAAGCATCTGCAAATATTTTGTACCTAAGAGAAATAAAAAATGCATGCACGATGTTAATTAAAGGTGTTAGCTTGGTAAAATTAGACATATATATGTATATTATGCTTGGTGTCTAGGGCCGGCAGAGATTGCATTTAAGGCAAATATAGAATTACCGTGATATGTGGCATGAATATTTTTGGTCTAACTACCTTAGTGGGTTGGCGTGATTTTCTTTGATTGGCATTGGAGAGAGAATTGAAGTAAATGTGTATATTCTGAAGATTTTTGGGATTTGGAATTGATGGGACGTGGATAAATTTTTGGAAGGCAATTTTGGGCATAATATTAAGTTTTGGGCAAGTAATTTTTGATAATATTGTTCTATTTGAAATCAAATTCTTATCTCCTGTATATTTGTTAGTCTTCTTATCACTTGTAACCGTACAGTAAAGATAGGCCAAAAGGCTATCACTTGAGGTGTATATATATTCTTTCATAGATTGTAAATATAATATATATCATTATTGCCTTCATAAAATATTCTCTGTTTGTTGGCTTTTGTTACATGGTATCAGAGCCTTGTGCTGACCAACGTCATGGCCATTATTTCATCTTCTTCAGTCATACCACAACTCAGTGAAGTTACGTTGCCAAACTACAATTTTCCATTAAAACTTGGAGCAAACAATTACTCTATGTGGGTGTCTCAAATTCATCCAGCCATAGTGGGAAGCAATCTTGAAAGCTTCATCAATGGAGATATTCATCCACCTACGAAACTCATACAAGGAACCAATTCTCAATCAGTTCCAAATCCTGAATATATTTTATGGAGGAGACTTGATCATGCTTTGCTCGGTTGGATACTTTCGGCAATATTACCAGAGGTATAAACACAAATCTCAAAATTATCATCTTCTTTTCACTTGTGGACATCTTTAGGAAAACTATTTGGTAGCCAGTCTAGAGCAAAGCTCATGCAGTTGAAGCTTCAACTCAACTCAACTAGGAATGAATCATTGTCTATAGCTGAATATTTTTCAAAGATGAAAGAGTTAGCTAACAATCTGGAGTTAGCAGGGTCACCCGTGAGTGATGATGACTTTATAATGTATCTGTTACAAGGTATTCCTTTTGAATACGATGATATAATTGCAAATATTAATTCCCAAACTATTCCACTGGACATAGAAGAAGTGCAGGCATTGCTTCTCAATCAAGAAATAAGGATCCAAAATGCAGCATCTATTAATGCCCCGCCAATTGCTCATATGGCTGAAAAATCTGAACGTCCAAAAAGAATGGATGCACATCCTGATGGAACAGGTTGAGGATATGTGAGAGGAGGACAAATCCGAGATGGTGTAGGTAAAGGATATGCGAGAGGTGGACGAGGTCGCTGGAGAGGGAATGGTCGATCAAGTTCTAGACTGTATTGCCAACTTTGCAGGACACTTGGTCACACATCAAGCATATGTTTTCATAGGTTTGATCAAAGCTACAGTGGACCAGTAGCACAAAATCAAGGTGTATCCGCTTATTATGCTTCACCTGATCTAGTGGCATGCCCATAGTGGATTATGGACAGTGGTGCCACCAACCACGTCACCAATGAACATAATAACATTCAATACAGGACATATTACAATGGAGGAGAGAAACTCGTCATTGGTAATGGTCAAGGTTTGAGAATTCATAAAACTGGCTGTTCTTTTGTAAAATCACTTTCTGGGAATTTAGTATTTGATAAAATGTTATATGTTCCTCTTATAAAACAAAATTTATTGAGTATTGCCAAAATTACATCAGATAATAATGTTATTGTTGAGTTTGACAAAAACTTTGTGTATGTGAAGGACAAAATTACGAGGAAACTACTTCTTTAAGGTATACTTAGAGACGGGTTGTATACAGTCCAATTACCAGTAAGCAGTCGGACGAACAACAAGCCACGTTCTCCTCTTGCACCCATGAATGAGACCAACTTATTTAGGAATTTTAATTCAGCTTTGCCTTCTAATAAGTTGTGGCATCTTAGGTTAGGCCACCCATCAATTTATGTTTTAAATATTGTAGCTAAATTATGTAATAAGGTCTCAATTTTAAATTCAGAAAATAATTTTTGTGAACCTTGTCAATTAGGCAAGGCTCATCGTCAATTAGCTTCTCCTTCAATTTCAAAAAGTTATGCTCCATTAGATCTTATTCATTCTGATGTGTGGGGACCAGCTCCAGTTCTTTCAACAGAAGGATACATATATTATATTATTTTTTAGGATGATTATTCCAGGTTCTCATGGGTTTATCCTATGAAACTAAAATCAGATGCAACTCAAATATTTTTAAATTTTAAACTTATGGTAGGAAATCAATTTCAAACCAATATTAAGAAATTTCAATATGACTGGGGTGGAGAGTTTAGGCCACTCCAAAATGTTTTTACTCAATTTGGAATTATTTTTCAACATCCTTGTCCTCATACACATCATCAAAATGGAAAGGTAGAGCGGAAACACAGACATATCATTGAAACCACTCTGTCCCTTTTAGCCCACAGTCATTTGCCCTTAAAATTCTAGTGGCATGCTTGTGCCACAACCACTTTTTTAATTAATAGGTTACCAACGAAAGTGCTTCATTTTAAATCCCCTTTTCAAATACTTTTTAAAAGAAAATTTGATTACACTTTTTTGAAGATTTTTGGATGTGAATGTTATCCATATTTGAGACCTTACAGAACAATCAAGTTTTCATATCATTCTGAAAAATGTGTTTTTCTTGGGTACAGTTCTAATCACAAAGGTTACCTTTGTCTTAGTCTTTCAAGTGGCAAAATATACATCAGCTCAAATGTGGTGTTCAATGAATTTACTTTTCCCTTTATCACTCCACCAGCTGACACTACTCAACAACCCCATGATAATTTTCAATATGCTCAGACTTTACAGGAACATTGGACTGCATCACAACCTACTCCGAGTCATACCTTGCAAGAAGGATCACTTCCTGTATCTGGATCATCACAAGGTACAACCCTTTCTTCTTCTATTTTTTCTATGAGTCAACCACCTATATCTATTAGTCAACACTTGGTTCCCACCAATTCTACCCGTTCAACTCCTACCCAAGATAATATTTCCAATAATGTTTCACATGTTCACACACAACCACTACATCTGACACCAACTAATATTTCTTTTCCACAATCTCATCAAGCCACACAATCCGTGACCTCCTCACAACCTGTGACCTCCACCATTTCAAATGACACCCACGCACATCTGCAACCTGTGAACATGCCACCATTAAATGCTTCTTCTTTACAGCCCCACGACAGTCCTGCACCTAGTATTACTCTTCTTGCTGCCTTACCATTATCTAAATGAACATCAACTCATCCTATGGTTACTAGGTCTCAGAAAGGTATTTTTGAAAAGAAATTGTTTGTTTGTGAAACTCAATCCTTATTGCAGCAAGAACCGCTGACTGTTTCTGAGGCACTCACTTCACCACCATGGAGTAAAGCCATGCGTGATGAGTATATGGCCCTCATAAAGAATAAAACATAGGTCCTCGTTCCTCCTGATCCCACCAAAAATGTTGTAGGAAATAAGTGGGTTTTCAAAATAAAAAGACATCAAGATGGCACTATCCAACGCTACAAAGCCAGACTTGTAGCCAAAGGTTTTCATCAAACTCCAAGGATTGACTTTGCAGAGACATTTAGTCCAGTGATCAAACCATCTACAATACGGGTAATTTTATCTTTGGCTGTCTCTAATAACTGGCCTATTCGATAGGTGGATGTGAACAAAGCTTTTCTTAATGGTGAACTAAAAGAGGAGGTGTATATGGTCCAACCACCTGGTTTTGTTGAAGCTACAAAACCAGATCATATATACAAGTTAAAAAAATCCCTCTGTGGCCTTAAACAGGCTCCCCATGCTTGGTATGATCAATTGTGTACTACACTCTACAAATGGGGATTTTGAAAATCCAAGTTAGATTATTCACTCTTTTATCTATACACTAGCCATGGATTTATATGGGTTTTAATCTATGTAGATGATATTTTAGTTATAGGAACAAGTACAACTGTGGTCAATAACTTCATCAAACAACTTGATACCACTTTTTCTCTCAAAGACCTTGGATCTCTTTCCTTTTTCCTCGGAATAGAAGTTGTTAGAGATTTTATTGGTCTTCACTTGTCACAAACTAAATATAGCAAAGAGTTGCTTCAAAAGACCCAAATGGATGGCTCTAAAACTAGTCCAACACCGTCTAGCACCAGCATTCAACTAAGCAAGGATATCGGTCAACCATTTCACGATGTCCAACTTTACCATAGCACCATCGGGGCACTCCAATATCTGTCTCTCACACGACCGAAACTCTCCTTCATCATCAACAAACTCAGTCAATTTATGCAGAGTCCAACTGAAGCTCACTGGACAGCTTGCAAGCGGGTGTTGCGATACTTAAAAGGTACACTTCATATGGGATTGCATTTTCGACCTTCTACTCATCATCATTTATCTGGTTTTACTGATGTTGATTGGGCATCAAGTGTGGATGATCGAAGATTGACAGGAGGCTATTGTATCTTTATTGGCGACAATTTGGTTTCCTGGTCGTCAAAGAAGCAACATGTTGTTGCTCGTTCTAGCACAGAGTTAGAATATCATGCTCTTGCTAATGGTGCAGTGGAAGTCACCTGGTTACAGTCTCTTTTGCGTGAGCTTCGGTTTTCATCATCAAACATACCTGTGTTGTGGTGTGACAATATGATTGCTGGTCATTTGGCTGCTAATCCTGTATTTCATGCCAGATCCAAGCATATTGAAGTGGATGTACATTTTGTTCGTGACCAAGTTGTTCAAAATCAGTTGGAAATTCGATTTTTACCTTCTTCAGATCAAGTAGCAGATATTTTAACAAAGTCTCTGCCCAGTACAAGATTTCTTAATCTTAGATCCAAGTTCAATTTGAGAGAATCTCCCTTGAGCTTGAGGGGGGATGTTAGGATAAAGCATAAGTTATCATCTACGATTAGCAAGGGATAATATTGATCTATTTGAAATAAAATTCTTATCTCCTGTATATTTGTTAGTCTTCTTATCACTTGTAACCGTACAGTAAAGATAGGTCAAAAGGCTATCACTTGAGGTGTATATATATTCTTTCACAGATTGTAAATATAATATATATCATTATTGCCTTCATAAAATATTCTCTGTTTGTTGACTTTTGTTACATGGAGCAACTGTTGATTCTTAATTACCTAGTATAGCCTTAGATTTTGATATGAATTGATTTATTCATGCTGCATCAATTTTGATTGAAGAAAAAGATGTATCTTGTGTGGATATCTTTTGGCTATCTATGGCAATTTATTGTGATGTCAAAGCTGACATATTTGATTTGTGAATTTTTTTTCATGCATCAAAATTACAAAGGAAGAGGGCAATGTTTGGACCATATATTAATATTTTTTAAATTAATATTTATTTAAGCTTGATTTTGAAAAATAGATTTTGTCCTATATTGATTGGAGAATGAAAATCAAATGGATTTGTACAAGTATAAATAAGTGGCTTTGAAATTGAAAATGCAGGAGTCCCACATCGGAAGTGCAACAAGCATCCTTGGAAGTTCTCTTATATAAATATAAGCTTCACCAACTTTGAAAAAGACCCCCGAGCATCAACACACAAATACAACATAGACTACTTAGTTTATTCTCGTTAGAATTTACTTTGAGTAGTCAAGTGTTATTAGTGTGTTTAATTGAATTTTTTTTAAAAGTCCTTTTATCTAAAAGAAATTTGTATCCCTTTAATTATAATGTTCTCGATAATTAATACAATCATTTGATTAAGTTTAATTTAATTGGTGCACACTTAATTTTCTTTGGACTCTTATAGGTTTGAAGTGGCACGTTTGCACACTAGGACTGTTATAGCTTCTTTGAATAGAAGCTGTCCAATCATGTCATGGAAGATTGCATTCATCGCTCTTTGATAAGTAGCTCCTGCATTCTTGAAACCAAAAGGCACGACGACCCATTCGAACGTTCCGATTGCACCAGGACATCTAAAAGCAGTCTTGGCAACATCATCTTTTGCAATGAAAATCTGGTTATATCTAGAATGTTCCTCCATGAAAAAAAGAATCTCATGCTTAGCTGCCTCGTCTACTAGTAAATTAGCTACTGGCATCGGATATTCATCCTTGGCCGTAGCTAAGTTCAAATTCTGGAAGTCAATGCATATTCTAAGTTTTCCATTCTTCTTCATAAACGAAACTATATTGGCCAACCATTCTACATAGCGAGCCATTCGAATGAAACTGGATTTGACTAATCTTTCAATTTCCTAGTGCGCGAGCGTGCCACTTCGAACCTATAACAGTCCAAAGAAAAATAAAGTGTGCACCAATTAAATCAAACGTAATCAAACGATTGTAATAATTACCGATACCATAATAATTAAAGAGTTACAAATGTCTTTAAGATCAAAGGACTTTTAAATAAAATTTTCAACTAAAACACATTAATAACAGTTGCCTACTTGAAGTAAATTCTAACGAGAATAAACTAAGTAGTCTATGTTGTATTTGTGTGTTGATGCACGGGGGGTCTTTTCAAAGTTTGGTGAAGCCTCTATTTATATAGGAGAATGTAGCTCACCAACTCTTTGCGCTTACGATGTAGGACTGATGCCAAATTAATTTTCCAAAACCAAACATTTATACTTTGTCATTTCCAATGCATTTTCATCTCCAAAAAATATGGGACAAAGCTATTCCAAAATAATATCTAAATAAGTTAAATATTAATTTGAAAAAATTAATATATGGTCCAAATATTGCCTTCCTTGCTTTGTGATTTTGTTGTAGATAAAAAATTGCAAAGTAATATTTGACCAACTTGCATCTTTCTAGTCCTTGAGCCAATTCAAATGTTCCAAATAATATCCATGCCACACCTTTAATGTTGATTCTCATGAATAATTGATGCCTGATAAATAACTAATTTATTGAAAATAAATCATAATAAGCATCAATTGGAATATTTTTTATTTACGGCATGTTATGGCCGTAATATTATCCAAAAATTGGCTCTTTATTCATTTTTGGCAGTATTGATCTTCTTTCCAAAATCTTCACTTTTTCTTTTCCTTCTTCTTTTTACCTTTCCAAACTAAATTTGCCCCTTTTTTTTTATTCTCTCTACTAGCCCTTAATTCCAAATAGAGCATACATATATATGTATCACTTCACAACTTAGTCGACATCTTTGTTCCAAATTATGTATGCATTTTTTTTTAAATTCGATTTGGTACAATCTACTGTAACTTCTTTACCAAACCATAACTTTATCTCCTTCATTGCAGTGATCTCCAAGTACTCAAACTTTGCTGCTACCTTAGGGCATCCGCTACCACATTCGCTTTCCTCGGATGGTAATCTAAGACATAGTCATAGTCCTTAACTAATTCAATGTATCTTCCTAATTTGCCTTAAATTCAAGTCTTTGAGTCAAAAAATACCTAAGACTCTTGTGATTGATGTGTATTTGACAAGTTTCACCATGCAAAAAATGTCTCAAAATCTTTAAGACAAATACCACCTCAGTTAATTCCAAATCATGAGTGGGGTAATTTAACTCATGTTTCTTCAATTTTCTTAATGCATAAGCTATCACCTTATCATGCTGCATCAATACGCACCCCAAACCTTGATATGAAGCATCACAGTAAATATCAAAACCTCCACTACTCGTGGGTAGGGTAAGCACTGAAGCTGTTGTGAGTCTATTTTTTTACTCTTGAAAATTCTCCTCACATGCTTCAATCCAGACAAAATTCATATTCTTCTTTTTAAACTAGTTTATGGTAAAGACAACTTAGAAAATCTTTCAATAAATCTTCGATAGTAACCTGCCAACCCAATGAAACTATGCACTTCATTACCGTTTTGGGCCATTCCCAATTCAATACCACTTCAACCTTTATTGGATTCATAGAAATTCCCTTAGTAGAAATTACATGACCAAAAATTCACTTTGTCCCACCAAAATTGGTATCTACTTCACTTTGCATAAAGTTTCTTCTCACGCATAATCTAACAAATAATCCTCAAATGCTATTTATGATCTCTTTCATTGCATGAGTAAACCATAATGTCATCGAAGAAAACTATAATGAATTGATCCAAGTATGCTTGAAATACTCTATTCATAAGATCTTGGAGCACTATTGGAGTATTAATTAGTTAAACCAAAAGAGATCACTAAGAACTCATAATGTCCATAACGAGTTCAAAATGTCATTTTAGGAATGTCCTCTTCCTTAACATCTTGCTTGCAATTGTAGTAGAAACTACGCAGTCTCGAAAGGCTCTCTTCTCACCTTTAAATACTACCAATTGCCTTCTGGGTCTCCTATATGTCACTTTCTTTGGTGAGACAATCCACCATGGCATGATGGAAAGATAACCTATCTATTCCCAAACTAGCATCAAAATCTTGTATATCTAGTAAGATCAAATTAGCGTCAGCCATACTAGTTTGCAGCCATAAACCTCCATATGATTGTGTTCTTTATATTGTGCCTCCTTGGAAAGAACTACTTGCATGTTGAAGAAATGGACATTTTTTTTTCTCACATGACCCATCTGACCACACTGATAGCAAGTAGTAGTTTGATTAGGGCAAGCATGATTACTCCAACAATCTTGACATGCAGGTGGAGCAACAAATCACCTATTGACTGTTGTTGCATGGTACTTCCTATAAGTATCAGGAGATGACTGCACTGATCCTTGGCTCAGTGCCTGCCCTTGGCTTGGCAATCTCCTATAGTAACATTCCTCCTTTACATTTGATCTCGATGATTGCACTAATCCTTTGGTGATTTTTCTCCTTGTGTAAGAGATTGAAACTATGGTGAGCTCTTCCTCCCTTACATTTGATCCTAGTGATATTACCATTTATCAAGTGTTTGCCCCACCCTTTTAGCTGTATCCACAAGTCTAGTAAACACAAAAAAGTCAACAGCAAACATCAGTAGTTTTTTTGCATCTCTCAGTCCATCTTTAAACCTTCTACACTTTAGGCACATACCATGAGAGTTCCAATAACTTGTGTTCATACTCTTCCACAATCATCTTTTATTCCCTTAACCTTAGAAATTCTCTAACTCTTTCATCTTGAAAGCTTCCAAGAAAGAACTGAGCATGGAAGGCTTCTTTGAAGAACTCCCATGTAATAGCTGTCGAATCAGAATGCCAGGCTTGCATAGCTACCCACCAATGGTATGCTGACCGATCCAAGAGAAAAGTGGTATATACTTGAGAGAAAATCATTTTTTTGATTTAAAAAAAAAAAGATTTTCTTTCAAGTATATGCCATTTTTTAACTGTCTTGAATTATAATTATACTAATAATTTGTTGAGATATTAAGTATTTGAAATATCTACAAATCTATTATTTATAATTTTACTTACCAATGTAAGAGATTTGCATGATGAGATTTTTCCATGTATGTGGTATTACATATTTTATTACACATATGGCATCCTAGGAATTTTACCGTGGCTTGTGATATTATGATACTGGATTGTGGTTTGTGATATTGAATTATAGACGTGACTAAATATGATAGATGAGTCTGTACATGATTGTTGGCCCTCACTTGGACCTAGAGACTACTCGGTCAAGTCTGTGGTACTGGCTTGGAGATTATTCAGCCCTATGTTTGATTAAGCCTGGTCTGGAGCTTGCTCGACTAGTATGGTGATGGAATGTATATGGTTTGATGATTGGAATAAATCTAGATGCCATATGATTTTGTACTCATTGATTTAATCATTTTTCTCATGTTCATACCTCATGCTATATTTTAATGACGATTCTATAATTTTTTATTTTACTTTATAATTAGCTAGCTTGGTCTGAAGATTACTTGACCAATGCAGTGACTGTTTGTATATGTTGTATTTTAGTTTGGTAAATCTCTAGATGTCATATTTCTAATTCCTCATGCTATTTATTTTCCGATGATGAAACTGCTATTATTTATAAAGATTGATACATAAATGATTTTTCTCAAATAGCATATTTATATTACTGTTTATTTATGATTATTTTTTTATGCTCCAAAATTATTAAATATTTATAATGATAAATTTCTCTTTAATAAAATCATTCATTGAGCATTTTAAAGTACTCAACCCTCATTTCCCTTTTCCAGGTGATTTTGGAAAATTTCCTCCTACTCTTGATAGTAGGTGTTGACCGCATTGTCGCTACTAGGGGATTTTCATCTAGTTTTAGTTATGATTTGTGAATTTTTCTTTATTTTAATAACTTGTTGCTTGCTCCTTTGAGCCTTATGCATTTTGTAGTTATGTTTCAAACTTCTGAGTTTACTATTTTGATTTGTGAGAGCTCTTATGTAAATTCTTTGGGAACTATTTATTTTCTGGTTGCTAGTTTTTATGGATTTTCTTATGTAGTACTACTATATTTATTATTTATATTTCGGATTTTATTTAACTATTATTATTTTTTCTATTATTTTGCTTATTATTTATCTTCTTATAAACTATATTTCCTATATTTCATAATATTGTGATAACTTTACCTTAATCGTTTGTTAAATGTATTTTGATATGTAAATTGGTTCCTTATATTTAATTGAATTGTTTGGTTATGGTACTGCTTAACGACTATTACTTATGTAATAATCATTGCAGGCAGGATACTTCAAAACCAAGTTCTGCCAGTTTGTCTAATGTATGGCTATTCTTTAGAGAAGCGATGTCGTTTCAAGCTTGCACGTGATTGGTTCACTTAGACCGTATGTTGTGATTATTTCTCAATTCTCTGCACTATAAACCCTAAATTCTATAGTCACTCAAATGTGTGACCAAGCTGCTGGATTCTTCTAGTATCTTACCATTTATTCTCCATTTATTTTGTACTTGTTTGTTCCTTCATTTTACAGTTTGATTTTTGCTTTCTTTCTAGCTATTTTAACTCCTAAACAAGCCTACTTTAAACTACTTATATTACAAGAAAGCTTACAACACAACCAAACTAAAATACATCAAAACCGGAGCTAACTAAGTTGGTTCCTAGCTCAATTCTCTTACAAATCCAGTTCTACTTTTGGTTTTCTGGCAGCCAAGGTGCCACTTCTTCACACTCTTGCACTCATTTGAAACTTAAACAAATATAATTTGCAACATAACATCACATAACGACACAAAACTGGACACCTTTAAGCTTGAATTTCAAGCTTGCTTCTTTTTTTAGAAGCAAAAGTTCCATCCTTCACTTTCAATATTACAGGAAAATTTAGAAAAGAAGAAGGTTTTTGACTTTTTGATTGTTGAATCACCACTGATCCTAAAAGCTTATTCAACATGGTATCAGAGCCGAAAGACCTAGTGGTCAGATGTTCAAAACTTAATAGCTCCACCCAAAAATAAAAATATGTGTGAGGACCCAAATGATCCCAATAAAAGCTGGCCGAAAATGCACATGTTAGGACCCAAATGGGTCTACATGTGAGGCAGAGTATTAGATTTAAAATATAAAAGAGATGATGACCCACATTCTATCAGTTTAAGCTTTTAGGATCAGTGGTGTTTCAACATTGATAAACTTTAACATGGAATCTGACCATGTCCGGAGCCATATATTTAGAGATGCCAAAAGGAAGAGATAAGTTACTTGGAGTTGAATTACAATTTCTCCCAAAAGCATAAGCTAATGAAATGTGTGTCATCATTGCATTTATATATATATTTTTCAAACATTCCCTTGTAGATCCACTCGACATCTTTTGAGCTCTTCTTAGTCTTTATATGTGTTTTTGTTTTTGGATGAAGTTTTTGAGTTTTGAACCTATGACCTCAAGGATCTTTGATTTTGATACCAAATTAAATTGCCATTTTTTTTCCCTCAAAATTTAAACTAATAAAAGATAGATCATCATTGCACTTTTATTTTTTTCTCTAACCCTTGCAAAAATAATGATGAGGTATTCTATTCTAGAGAATTATGCTCTTGTCACCATTGAAGTTCTATTTATGTAAAGTATATAGATTGCACATTGGCTTAGAAATATTTCAATAATTCAGTACCAACGTAATATTACTTTATTATTAATTTGTATTGAAATCGAGTTGCATTTATCTGTAATTCACTTATTTTATCATAGTTGTTTATATTAATTTAGCAATTTTTAATATACTGTCATATCATTTACTATATATATGTTAGTTAAAAGTTAGACGTTTTACTATAGAGAAGATGTCGTCCATCACTTGGTGGGACAATTCACTATGAACAGACTGAAGAGTTAGGTACCTATATATAGTTGAGTTAACTCTTGAAACTAATTGAGGTGAACAGGTACCTATATATAGTTGGAAGTTAAATTTGTAACATATAACTATTAAAGAATAATGCTACAAAGCACCAACTTTATTTATAACCAATATAGTTGTACATTTTACAAAACAAATAAAGGTGGTGACAAAGAATCAGCTTTAGTGTTCAAAGGGGGCATCGATTTCAATTTGATTGCTGAAGAAAATCGTGAAACCACTTGAGAGATGCTTTGGGTATGCGTTCCAAATTTTTGTTGAAGTCAATGTAGTACAATCCATATCTGAACTGCAAGCCCATTCCCCATTCAAAGCTGTCGAATACTGACCAGTAGAAGTACCCTTTAGCATCCACACCACTCCTGCAAAATAATATATATTGTAACCACAAAGAAATTATTCATATGCTTCTGGACGTCTATATATGTCTATAAATTATTAATGCCTGCTAACAGCAATAAAAACTCAATTCCATATATTCACCAAAAAAAAAAAAAATTTCCATATACAAAAATATGTGATCCTTTAGGTCTTATTGGACATAGCTTATAAAAAATTAGTTTTGGCTTTTAAGACTTACAAAATATTTTTCCGAGTTGAAGCATTTTTAAGTTTTTAATAAAAAGCTTCAAGTCAAATAATTTTTCAAAAAGCTATTCTAAAAGAGTAAAAAATAAAGCAGAAATTAAGAAAAGTAAAAGCTATTCCAAATAAGAAGCTTTAATATTCTTTTCATATGCACACACATACTTTGGATTTAATTTATAGCATAATACTAAAATTGTAGTGGTAAACTTGTGATCATATACCACAAGAAGGGAAATTTATGTACCCTTGGATACCTTAGAATGAAAAATTAATATAAATATTTTTTTTCTAGTCAACAATGTGTATTCTAATAACTATCTTGGCTATGTTATAATGTATAGTGACTTACTTTATGGCTTTATGTACAGCATTCAAATGTCGAAGAACATAGGTAATTCGATGTGGATCCTTTAATGCTTGATCGATTGGTAGATTCTCAACATTCATCTCATATGCACCTACATATATACAAAGTTGCAGTTTACACACACACACACACAAAATATCATTTAGGTGGTCGATATCTTGTTAGATTTAATTAATATTCTATAAATAATAAACAAGAAATATAATTTCCTACCATTTTCTGAAATGTAGATCTGCGGGCTTTGATATTTTTCTTTCATAAATTTCAGCAATTTCTCTAGGCCTTGTGGATAACTCCCATTTACCTGCAATTATACAAACAATTTATAAGACAAAAACGATCTCACATTGTTGAAAATAGCCTTCGACTTTTTTCTTGTTTATTTAATTTTCCACTCAACAAATTAAAGTTGTGCTATACTTACTGGGTAACCAAGAGGAAGTCCATCTTTTTGCTCTGAAAAAACAATTAATATATGGATTAAGTAAGTATATATTATTGGAATTGTTTCATATTACAATAATTAGTTTTCTTATTGTGGTTATTCAAGGAAGAAAAGCATATCAGAAATTTTACCTAGCTCATTCGCTAATGAATCCACCGCATGATGCAAAATTCCAGAAGGAGGTTCTTTCATACTTTGTGCATAACTTGATACATAGTAATTCATTCCAATGAAATCAACACTACCGTTGAGCAAAGATTTCTCCTCTTCAGAAAATTCAGGTAGCCTCTCCTTTACCAATTCTCTCATAATTTTTGGATAGTCTCCATAGACTAATGGTTCCACATACCTAATAATATAAAGAAAACACACAATTCAAATTAGTCAATTTTTTACAAGAATTAACAGAAGAAAAATTAATGCTATATATTATCACCGTGGGTGATCGTTACTAGTGGGTTGGCATAATTCACATTGTGATTGGTCAAATAATAATGATGCTATGAGTTCAATTTTTGCATATAGATTTTTATACATATTTAATCAAGTAAAAGCAACTGAAAAATATCGGTTCCAAATATAAATGACCAATTATTGTTATTTAGGACAATAATTTGGAGATATAAAAAATGAGCTTACTGATAATAAATGTTTAGATATGCTTACCATCCCAAATGAAAGTCTAGTAATCTATTAGCTGCTTCTTTATCTTCTGATGATTCTGAATAAGGTTCATAGTAGTTTGAATTTAGAGCAATGCCAACAACTCCACCTTGATCCTGTAATAAAAAAACGCTAACTTACATGTCAAATTCTCTGATAGACATACATAAAGTTTCCATGCATATATAGAAAATACAAAAAACCAGGGTCACCAATTTTGTATAACTAAATTAATGATGTGGTAGGATATTTTAATGAGTTCACTTTCCATCAATCTAGAGGGTTTTTATTTTTATTTTTTAAATCGCTAATCTCTTTCCATAAATAGAAAATACATAAATACCAGGGTAATCAAAATTTTTTTTAACTAAATTAGTGATGTGGTAGGATATGTTAATGAGTTCACTTTCCATCAACCTAGAGGTCTTTTTTTTTTTTTTAATCACTAATCTCCTGTCATATCATTTGTTAAACACATTTTGGGGAAAAAAAAATTTAAAATTATTGTCCGAGCAGTACTGAAAAAAATATTGTAGCTATTCTTACCTGATATTTCTCTCTATAAAGCTTATATACAACAGCATGGGCGAGGATAAGGTTATGCGCTGCAATGTAAGGTTCTGTACTTGAATTACCACCGTTTGCGCAATGCATGTTTGGGAGAGAACACCTTTGTGGTGGTGCCCAACCTCTTTCATATCCATATGTTGCAATAACTTTTGGCTCATTTATAGTGATCCAATGTTTTACCCTGTCCCCAAATGTTTTGAAACAAATTTCGCTGTAATCTTTGAAATCATCCCTGAAAATATGTAAAAGAAAAAAAGAAAAAAGAAGAAGATAATGTTAGAATCACATTGATACAATTTTATTTTACTGGGTGGCATTTAATAACATGTAATTTGGGTGATTTATCCCACCCTTTACATGTAATTAAGCGCCAAACGCCAAATAAAAAATATTGCATATAGATATACTTGATTATTTTCATATAATCATTCACTTCATTTTAAATAGTTCTTACACAAATTTGCGATTTAAGTATCCTCTATACGTCTCTTCCAGAATTTGTGGCAAGTCAAAGTGCAAAATTGTAACAACGGGTATGATGCCTGCATTTGGACACAACGTTGAAGTGTAAAAACATACTTCAATTATATAATATGTAAAATCCATTAGGGTATGAATTTTTCGCTTTATGTCGTACCATTTTTGATCAATTCATCAATTAAACTGTTATAATGATCAATACCCTGCTGGTTTATTCCACCACTTAATGTTCCATCTGTTATACATACACATTAATGCGCATATGAGGATTAATTGTCATAAAAAAAAAATAATAATAATAGTAAAAAGGAAAATAAAACACAAACATATAAACACAACAAAAAGCTAAAGTCTTAAGAGTTTCAGTAACGATCGACCATATGTAAATTCCAATAAATTAATAACTACTAATGCTCAAGGTTAAATAACTAATAAAGAGAAAAAAAAATTGAAAGGAAAAAAAAAACTAATTAATTACTACTCTCTCATCAAATAATAAAAGTCTGGAATAGAATTAATAGTAAACAACTATATAAATAATAACTTTACTTAATTTGTAATTTAAATATGTCATTTAAATATTTTTTTATGTTATTTCCGAAAATATATATATTATGTAATTATTATTTTAAAAAATTAAAATTTTATTTTGATTTGGTACCATATTACAAATTTTTTAAGTACATATGAAGGGAGAAACTTGTTAATTAGCTAAGTTTTACTAAATTTCTATCAGTTTTCACTTCGACAATGATCAGAGCACTAATCATAACTTCTAGATTTTGGGTTTGATAATCCTAGAGTTAAAATCCTCTTCCCAATTTTTAAAACGAAATAAATAAATTTAAATGCATCTTAATTTTCCTTTTGTTTATATATTTTTTTAATTCAATAGTGCTACATGTAACAAATTGTTTTGTAAAGTGGTTGAAATTTTAAACAGATAAGTGAAAAAAAAAAACAATTAAACTTTATCATATATATTATTTATTGTTTTTAATTTCGTGTTTCCATAATTTGGCTTCATTTAAAGATAAAATACTATAGACTTGGATGGGCCATTTAAGGATAAATAGCAAAAGATATTATATTTCATTGATTTCTTTTTTTAGGAGCCCACAATTTCAAAGGTATAATTGTGTTAGTACTGGGCCAATTTAACTGGTCTCATTGACATTTTCTGAATGCAATTTTGTATTGAAGAATTTAATTCTTTCATATTTGAAAGCCCTTGGATTAAAAGTTCCAGAAAATTATATATTCAAAAATAACTAACCCATAAGAATATCCGATCGAACAAACAAAATTATGCGCGCAATTCATATTATATAGTACATGTTATATATTGATAACTTACTTGGAAGAATTCTACTCCAAGAGATGGAGAATCTATGATATTTTACTCCAAGGTTCTTTATAAGCTGGACATCCTCCTAAGGAATAAAAACATGACGACAAAACATGTATTAAAAATAATAAAATAAATTCAATTCTACAAAACATGCATGTAACATAGAGAAATATGAGTTTTCCTTTCTCACCTTATATCTCTTATACGAATCGATTGCTATCGGGAACTTACGTGCCACAGGGGCTATAACCAGAAATTTGAGATATAATTAGTAATTAATCAAAGTCTAATATTAATAAAACTGCAGTATTCTTTTTTTTTTGTCCATTTTTTTTTCCGTTCTTGTGATTTTGAAGATGTAACTCATCCACTTAATCACTGAACTAGAAGGTCGAGACAATAAAACTGCAGTACTGTATCTTGCAAGTACATCCTAGTTATATGTGTGTACTCTTTTTTACTAATGATAACTACGAGGAACGGTCCGTTTGGGAATGATTTAATTTGTAGGAATTATTTCTTTAAGTTATAAGAAAAATAGCTACAGAGGTGATTTCTTTGAGATAAAATCACTAAAAATGCACTTTTAAATTTTATATATATGTTTTTTATTTTGCCAAATTCTGTAGAAAGTACGTTTTATATCAATATTTATACCATTTTTAAGACTCTAGGATTCATTCATAAATGCATCTTAAAATTTGATTGAATTGGTTTGATTAAACTTAAAATAGTTTTGCACAGGCTACTAATCTCCATGCATTCCAAATTACAGGTTCTAATGAAAAAGAAAAAGGAAAATAAAAGTTTTTAGAAGGCTGAAAACCTTTGTTTTTTGCAAGAAGATCATCCCAATTACTCTGTCCTCTTCCGAATTCGTTTGCTGACCCTTCAATCTATCAAGCAATTGTATGATGAAAAAAAATAATATAATTTTTGCTGAAAGTTAAAAATGTATGTGTGTATATATATACACACATATTATTAGAAATAAAATATAAATGAGATGATGACCCACTTTCTATAAGCTTAAGCTTTTAGAAAAAGTTGTAATTCAATATGGTATCAGAGCCGAAAGACCTAGTGGTCAATAGCTCCATCCAAAAATAAAAATATATTCGAGGACTTAAATGAATCCAAAAGAGGCCGGACCTAAAATATACATGTAAAGACTCAAACAAGCCTACATGTGAAGGGAAACATTAGAGATAAAATATAAATAAGATGATGATCCACCTTCTATAAGCTTAAACTTATAAAAAAATGGTAATTCAACACATATAGTCGATCATTACAACCGTGACCAATAAAATTATGATTTGGTGCAAATTAGTTAGAACACAGTGCAAACGATCAATTTACCAATTACGTACTGTATCTTATAAAATCAGGATATACTAATGTGTTCAGAACTGTGGACTGGAGTCCAATATATTTAATTACCTGTGCTGCAGATGAACCAGCTCCAAATATAAAATCACATGGAAAGTCATGAGACTTTATTTTTAGTTCTTCTGCGATGGAAGCATCATGCACTTCTAACTCGTAGTTAATTCCTCCAGCTGTCACGTTCACCAATACTGTAGCAAACAATTATCCACTAATTAATTATAAAAAAAATTAGAGTAAATGTAAACATAGTGAGAAATGAAGCGGATTAATAATATTGTAGCTTTCGATCGATTTCAAACAAATTTATATGCTACTCTTATGTTTTTAGAAAATATAGTTAAGACTTCTACTGCAAAAAATCTATGGTTTTAGTATCCCCATAGTATATTTATAATGCATATTGATGGTAATAATAATGTTAGAGAAAATATAATTTTTTTTTTCTTTTGTTTGGAAACAGAGAAAAATATAATTGTTATGAATACAAATTTGTCTGAATTTCACTACAAATAATTCTCACATGCACGTTCATCTTCTTCGTGTTTATATTGCATTTAAAATATATATTGACGAAATTTAAAGTAGCTAGGGAAAAGTTGAAAATATTAGAACTATTAAAAACTAAATGTATGTTTACAATATTCTATTTAGGTAGTTGTATTTAAAAATAAAAAATGAAACTAGAAAAATGATTTTGAAATGGAATATTCTTACAACATATCTATTAATCTATTAATCTACCATCTAAATATACCATCTATTAATCTACCAACATATCTACCACTATACATATGTCATTATTTAATAAACTTATATTTAATTACGTTCTTCTTACAAGCTATATATATATATATATATATGTGAGTTTATAGAGTTTGGCGAATCTAATTAAAAGAGAGGATAATTTGATTTGCAAATCGAATGAATTATTTGCCCTACTTATTAACTTTATATATAGTTTAGTTTGTCAAATCTTACCCTTCATAAAAAAATTGTGTTTATTTGATTAGATATATAACTAATCATACATTAAATCAAAACCATATATAGCTTTATATATACATATACTGAGGTAGAAATATTTCTTCAAAATTTGGATTNTGAGGTAGAAATATTTCTTCAACATTTGGATTTTAAAATTTTGTTAATACATATGTATATTTTTATATAAATTAATTGGCTTTAATAAACTGAGTTATTCTTTAAAGGTAAACTTGGAATGCAGAGAAAACTTACTTTTAATTTGAGTTTAAAATCCTAGAGATGATAATAGAGAAAAAAATAAAAATAAAAAATAAAAAAATGAAGGTCGGTACAAACCTGTCTCGGCCTCTACCGGTGCCCAAAAGGCAACCAAAGAAATGGCAAAGATTCCGATAAAACTTCGTAAAATGCTTGTTGTTGGTGACAAAGTAGATAATGAAAAAGCCATATCCTTCTAAAAAGAAGACTTATACGGAGCTTTTTCACAAAGACAATGACGAAACTTTCTCCTGTATATATAAGCAAACCCATGATCAAATTAAGAAATATTCTAATCATCTCTAACTAATTTTTGGCTATTTTTTCTGCTGTGCGTGTATGATAGACTTTTGGTAGGAAAATGTTGTTGAATCAATTTTCTTGGACTTTGGCAATGCAATTTGTGACCATTGTTTTAGGTTATAATTAGCTTTTCATGGTTATCAATCTCATGGTTATGATTTTCCTCTTTGGAAATGACTAAAATGGTCCATACAAATTCTAACATCTAACCTAATTTTCCCTTTTTTGCGGACTGAAATGAGTTGTATACGTACACCATTGTTTTATTTTTCTTGTTATTATTAATATTATTAGAGTAATGCTACAAGCATTACCTATTCTACCAACTTGTATACCACCATGAGATGGAATCTAGCATGGCATCTAACTTAAATGGCCACATCATATTGACATGTCACCAAACAAATATTATCAAAATTAAACATTTGTAATATTTTATAATTTAATTTTAAAATCTTTTAGTAATAATTATCTCTTTCTCCCATCCCCATCTCTCATGATCAAGTAGCCATGGCAATCGACTGAAAGGCTCGCCACCGGCGAATCTCCACCGCTTCGACTCATCCCACTGTATGGTGCTCTTCCATCAACTAGTCTTCATGCAATTGCAAATAGAAAAAAATTAAGTTCTGAGTTTTTTATTAGGTATTCTCCTCAACTGGAACAAAATTGAGGGTAGTATGTTGGAGCCATAGCCAAATCAACATCAGCAATTGGAAGATTTTTCATCAAGAGTTCCCCATGAGTGCGTCAACTTTACTAAAATAAAAAAAGGTTATGAGTCTTCCATAATATTCTCTTGTTTTTGTATTTTTTTAATCTCTTTGTTCAATTTTTTCCTTCGTTAAAGGACCATAAATTAATTTATCATATGAAGATTTTCATTTGGCCTTTCTGCTTCTATATTGGCTTTCTAGATTTAAAATATTGAAGGCTTGTACTTGTAATATTTGGATTTTAGAATTTAGTAAATTTACTGGTAATTTCTTGATTGCTTCTAAAATTTTAAAATTAGGCTGTGATAACTTTGATTTTATACTTTGTCATTTCAGCTATTCAATAACATGTAGATAAGCTCCAAAGCAAGGTTCCTGTGCAACCCAACATTGATTTTTCTGAATTGTGGTTTTACAAGGTAAAATGAGGAGGGATAATTTTGAATATCACCCTTGATTTGGGTATTTATTGTTGGATAACATATGTATACTTTTTTTAATGTCTTTCCATTAGGCTAGGAGAAGATTAGATAAAACAACAAGTTTCAATAAAAGAAATGAATCAAGATAAGTGAAGTGGTGGAGGGAAGAGGATATTCTAGTCATAAAAGTTGATACTTAAATGCAGAGGAATTGACTTAGTGGACCAGGTATTAGATTAGCATATTATCTAAAATGTTTGTTGATTATGTTGAATTCGGAATTGACTTAGTGGACTAGATGAGAATGATCTCTTTTTATCAGCTGGTTGGAAGATAGATACAGCTTAACCATTTGTTGAGATCAAATAAACCAACTTTGTTATAGTAATTGATTAGTGATCGTACTTGTCCTAACCTTTATGCATTTCATCTCTAAAAATGTTGAAAAGTGGTGGCACTTGATTCATCCAATCATGTTTAATTTTTTTTTATTACAAGGGAAAGAAAAATAAAAGGCTACAGAGGAATGGCACGGGAAAAATACTTCCCTATGTAATCTAAGTACAACAAATGCATAATCTCTTTAGAAGCACAATCAAGAACATGAAAACCAAGATCAAAATCATAACTCAAATTCGCAAGTCTATCAACAGTAGCATTGCCCTCCCTGTAAACATGAGTCAGTTCAAATCCAAGACTGTCTTGAAACACACTCCTGCAGTTTCCCACAATCCCATAGCAAGGGTGATTATCCTTTAAGCCTTCCTTTATCCATTTAAACACCACAGAAGAATCAAATTCTATGCAAGCTTTATTATAACCCAAATTCTTCAAAAGCTTGAGGCCATAAAAAAGACCCCACAACTCAGCTAGAAGAGAGTTAGTTTGCCCCAAATTGACAATGAAAATCCAAGCTCCATCAACATTCCTTACAAGACCTCTAGCCTTAGCCGCTCTCATGGAGTATCTACAACTCCCATCAGTATTCATCTGGACATAACCATCCTTAGGAGGCCTCCATTTAATTCAACTTGTGCATTTAGTACTAACATGAAATAATTTCTTATTAGCAACAAGCATATCAAAAGGATAACTGCAGATCACGTTCATTGGATTAACAGGCCATTTAAATTGATTATTAAAATAGAAAAAACACCTCCGTTTACAAATCATCCAACAAGCGACAACAAATACATTGCACCATTTAATTTGATCCATAGATGCTAAGCCAAATATTTCCTTTTGCTTTTTAGATTCACAAAAATCCAATCCTTCCAATCATAATTGAAAAAATAAGGATAAAAATCAATAACTCCAATAGCCAACCAGATACCACGAGCCTTATAACAGTCTCTTAAAGCATGAAGCATGCATTCCTCATAATAGCCACAAAGAGAGCAAATATTTGACTGACATAAGCTTTTCAAAAACCTGCTCTGATTTGTAAGAAGTCTCCCCAAAATCATAAACCAACAGAAAAACTGAACTCTGGGAATAACTTCCATTTTCCATATGCAATTCCAAGACCAATCAAAATTCTCATCAGAAATACCTTCAAGCATGCAATAAGCAGACTTTACTAAGAACTGACCTTTAGAAGAAGGAAGCCAAATAAAAGAATCTATCTCATCATTAGAACTAGAAACAAGAATGTTAATTATCTGATTCAATAAGGTATTAGGATCCATACTTCTTAACTTGTCTAAATGCTAGAAACCCTCACTAATGACATCCGAGACTTTAACATTCCAATCAATATTGAAAGTATCAATAGCATGATCCACAATAAGAGATCCATTTAGCCATTTATCCTCCTACAAAAGGAAAGAATTCGCATTCCCTATTCTCCATGAAAGACCACCCTTTAAAAGATTCAAACCTTTGATTATAGTGTTCCATTGATATGAGCTAGCAGCAATATTGAAATTGAAATCAGACTTAGAGATAGTAAAGTGATACTTAGCTCTAAGAACACTAGTCCACAACATATTTGAATCCTAAAATAACGTCCAAGCAAGCTTCATAATAAAAGCTTTACTCATATTAGAAGCGTTTTTGATCCCTAAGCCACCATTGCTCCTATGTTTGCAAATTATATCCCATGAAATAGTGTGAATCTTCCTCTGAGAATATGAACCCTGCCAAATACAATTTCTATTTTTTTTAATCAATATCATCACAAACATGTTTTGGAAATTTCATAACCTGCATAGAGTAGTAAGGAACAACATTAAGCACAAATTTAACCAAGTAGTCCTGCCAGCAAAAGATAAGACCTTGGACTTCCAACCACAAAGCTTTTTGTTCATTTTCTCCAAAATAGCATTGAAATTTTGAGAACTTCTACCATCAGCAGAGAGGTGGATACCAATTCCTTATATCATTTGTAGCAGGAATGTTTGTCATACTACAAACCTTTCTCTTAACATCATGCAAAGTATGCTTAGAGAAGTAAAGCTTGGATTTCTGACTATTCACCTTCTGTCCTGAGATAGCACAAAAGTCATTTAAGCACTTCAAGACTAGACTTACTTGATCATGATTTGCTTAAGAGAATATGAGCAAATCATCAGCAAGCATAAGGTTGGTTAAACTGGGACCATTTCTAGAAACTTTCAAACTTTTCCACTTTTTCAGAGCTTCTTGATTCATGATAGCATGAGAAAGTTTTTATATTCCAAGAGCAAAAAGACAAGAGGACAAAGGATCCCCTTGTCTGATTCCTCTGCTTGGAGTAAACCTCTAAGTTACCTCACCATTCCAAACTAGCTGCATATTGTGAACTCTCACACATTTCATAATAAGATTGATCCACTGAGAATGAAAACCAGCTTCAGTTAAAATAACATCAATAAAATCCCAATTTATACGATCAAAAGCTTTCTCAAGAACTATTTTCCAAAAAATCATCCCTTTTTTGCTCTTTAACTGATTAAAATGATGTAGTATCTCTTGAGCAATCACTATATTATCTATTATTTGCCTTCCAGGGATAAATCTGGCCTAGTTGGGGCAAATAAGCATAGCCATATAGGGTCTTAATCTTTGAACTAACACCTTGCTTATTACTTTATAGATAGTACAACAAAGGCTAATAGGTCTGAAATTAGCCATGCTTTGAGGATAATGCACTTTAGGAATCACATAAATAAAAGCATTGTTAAGTCCTTCGGGAAGATCATCATAATTGAAAAAATTCTTCACCATGTCACAAATATTTCTTTCCATCAAAGGCCAAAAATGTTGATATAAAACAACAGGATAACCATCAATGTGGAACAGGCTCATGAGTATAAATATTAGCAAAATACGACACATCCAAAGCTTTAAGATCATCTTTGTTGCTAATCCAATTTCCATTATCATCCAAAAGAAGATCAACCTTATTTTTCCTTCTCCAAATTAAAGTGGACAAATGGAAAAATTTAGTATTTTTGTATCCTCCTTGCAGCCAATTGCTTCTAGATTTTTGTTTCCAAAGAGTATCCTCTTGCTCAAGAACTAAGTTAAGCTCTGAAAAAAGATCTTTCTCAAGATCAACTAGATAAGGATTATCCTTCAAACATAAAACTTTCTAGATACCACTTAGTCTTGCAAGAAGTCTTTTTTTTTTTTTTTGTAGAAAATATTTCCAAAAATTGATTTTTGCCAATCTTTGAGCTTATATTTAAGATTCTCACACTTATGTAGAATATCATCATTGGAAGACTGAAATTCAACAAGAACAAAATCCTCAAAATTATTGTGATGGAACCAGGCCATTTCAAATCTAAAAGAATTGAAATTGGGATTAATGACATTCCTTTTTTCCACCTTTAAGAGAATAGAGTGGTGATCAGATCTCAACTTAGGAATATTTTGAACAGCTTCATTAGGAAATAAACTTCTCCACCCAACACTAGATAGAGCTTTATCAAGCCTTTCACGAATTAAATTTGAGCCATGCCTTCCATTGCACCAGAGGCACCCAAATCTATCAAGGAACCGTCCTCAATCAAGTCATTTATACCCTTTTTGGCATAACTAAGTTTAGACCCTCCATACTTCTCAAAATTATCAGCAACTTCATTAAAGTCACCTGCAATGAGCCATGGACTTGCATAAATGGCTGTAAAAAGCCATTTACCCTTTCTTCTGTCATCAATGATAACATTCACTATCTGATTAGAAAGAGAGATAGCCTTTATATTCAACTAATCTTTTTTCCATAAAACCCAAATTCGTCCTGTAAATCGAATTGGATATACTTTAACAAATTTTGTCCAACCAATCTTGGCAATACTTTTATCGGTAGCACAATCTTTAACTTTAGTCTCCATAATGACTAAGAAGTTGGCATTATATTAACTAACATAGTTCTTAACATTTCTGATAACGCTAGAGTTGCCAGCAGCTCTAGCATAATGAAGAATTGCATTCATGAAGAAAACAATAAACAAGACTAAAAGACAAACACCAGTTAAGCAGTCGAATTAACATGTTTATAATTTATTTCACCAACCCCTTGCTGGCCTAGCTCAACATCTGCAACATTAGAAATTTATGCCATCATAGCTGATTCAACATGTTTAGAATCCAAATTTCCAAATTGAAATGGAACATCAGGGGGTTTTGAATTCACACCAGCCCCAAAACATTTTTTGAATCCTATATTTTTTCAAAATTGCTCTTAAGCCTTAAAGCAATTTGTCCAATATTTTCCTTGTAGTTTTCAAAAATGCTGGGCTCTAATTCCAAGCTTTCAGCTTTTTCCTCCAATAATTCTCCTTTTCCATCCCATTTCCTCTTGAAATTTAGAGAGGACTTATGCACATTAATACCCTTGCTTAAATTTTTGCTTTTCCCACTTGGTTTTCCTTTCCTTGTAACCATTTTAGTGTTTGTCACATCTTTAAGAACCTGCATAGGAACTTTTGCACTTATTTTGGAAATCTGATCATCCTTTTCAGACTCAACAACATTAAGAGTATGATCAACTATATCCTTAGCACTTGAAAATCCCTCCTCAACAGGAATAACACCAGCCATAATATCAGTAGAATTGTTAGTTTCAGCATTATGAACAACAGCCTTTTGACTATGCTCAATATCCTCATTTTCCAAAGCCTGAAAAAGATTTTGCTTTGAAATAGCTGACTTTGATGTGTGAGGTTTCGATTCCTTTTTCTTGAAGGGTGTCCTACTAACAGCCAAAATCCAAAATCCAAATACCAAACTTGCCTTTATTATCATTATTGTACACTTGATCCTCTTTCTTTGAATATCCTTGATTTTTTCCTCATCTTTTTCATCAATTTTATGAATCTTTTTACCATAATTATTACAGACATTAACACGATGCCCAATGCATTCATACTTTCACTGCATTGTGTAGTAGACATACCTGCCCCAAAAGTATCCTTTACAAATGTTGGCACGCATCGTTTCCTCTCATTGTACAATCCAAATAACCATTCATTTGCATGAAGACAATACATGGTAATGAACCTATTCCAGCGATCTTCAAATTCAACATGTGACAAAGAGTCATAAACAACATTATGTAAACCAAATTTGATAGCCTTATACTGTTTGTAGGCTCTCAATTTTTCAAGTAACTTCTTCATTATATGCCACAAGCACCATCTATGTCGTACATAAGGAAAAACAAGTTCAATTGCTTTTTGCTTAGCTTTATCTTGATAAGTAATTATTGCAGTTGGAGCATGACCAGACATACATGCAAGCCAAGATTGAAACAACCATACAAATGTTTCAGTATTCTCATTGCATATCAATCCACATCCAATTAAAGTTGACTGCCCATGGTGATTGACCCCCACAAAATGTGCAAAAGGCATGTCATATTTATTTGTTAAATATGTAGTATCAAATGTCACAACATCCCCAAATTCCCTATATGCAGCCCTACTTCTTGCATCTGCCCAAAATAAATTTTGTATTCAACCTTCACCATCTAAATCCATCAAATAGAAGAAATTTGAATTTTCATCTTGCATTTTCAAGACATACTTTTGAATTGCATTAGCATCTCCATACCCAAGCCTTAACAGTCTAATCTTATCAATATAATTTCTGCAATGTTTCTCCAAAATTGTCAAATTATCATGCCCACCAACTTCAACTACCAAAGAATTAAAATTCTTATTTGGCCTAATACCAGCTTTATCATTTATTTCTAACTTCCTTTGCATATATGGCTTCATAGCTCTATAAATTTTGTAATATCTAGTTTTGCTTGGAGTACTTAATTCATGGTTATGCTCAAGAAAAGTAGTGCAAACTACCCACTTTCCATCATTATATAGCTCTGCTCTAAGCCTTGCTTGACAATCTATTTTTGTCACTGGATGCAATCTCAAAGTGTTTTTTGAAGTACATATGGTGTGAGCAAGCGAATGTGATGTATTTCAACTCTCCATCATTTCCTTTCCTTGATGTTCTCTTCAAAACCGCTCCTCTTTCCATACATTCAATAATATTCCAACAATTCATCAATTGAGTCAAATAACATTCCAAGCTTATGGTCTTTTTGGTCTACTACATTTATTGCATTCGCCATTTCTTTAATCTTAATATCCTACTTCAAATTAGAGACAATCAAAACTCAATAGAAATTAAATTTATCTCTATAAAGTAATTAATATAATAACTAATTAATCATAAACATACCTCATCAAAATTTTCAGATATTGATAAGTAATCTTCTGGCTTTTCTACCTCAAATTGATAAACTTTAAACTCTTGGCAAGGTTGTGAACTGTTTATGTTTGTTTCAAAATTATTTGCTTCTGAAAAGACAAACAAAGAGTGGAAAATATTAATAAAAAATAATATACATGAAATAATTGATAGACTTTGGATGAATAACAATTGTTATCCAATACGTTGAAAACAATATATAACACATTTAGTCTTTCAAATATAGGGAAAAAAAGAAGAAGAAAAAAAGGAACAAGATATTAAAAAATTAGCAGTAAATACATGAACTACAGAACAAATGTTTCCATGACACATTGAAACTGTGAGGAAAACATTTCAAAATGGTTATGGTGAAAAAAAAATTACCTAAGAAGTTGGGTTCAGTAAGGTTGTCACATTCATGGGGAACTCTAATTGAAGTGGAAAAGTATAAAATCAAAGTTATCATATTGTATATAAAAGAAAAAATTAAATTCCTCAATCTCCTAGACTCAACCTAATTTTAAAATTTTAGAAGAGATCAAGAAATTACCAGTAAAGTTACTAAATGCTAAAATCCAAATATTACAACTACAAGCCTTTAATATTTTAAATCTAGAATTCCAATATAGAAGCAGAAATGCCAAAAGGAAATCTTCAATATGATAAATTAATTTATTGTCCTTTAACGAAGGAAAAAATTGAACAAATAGATTAAAAAGTTACCAGTAAATACATAAACAAGAGAATATTATGAAAGACTCAAAATATTTTTTTATTTCAATAAGCTCGACGCTCTCATAGGGAACTCTTGATGAAAAATCTTCAAATTGCTAATGTTGATTTGGCTATAGCTCCAACATACTACCCTTGTTCCAGTTGGGGAGAATACCTAATAAAGAACTCAGAACTTTTTTCTATTTGCAGTTGCATGAAGACTAGTTGATGGAAGAGCTCCTAATGGTGGGATGAGCCGGAGCGGTAGAGATTTTCCGGCGGCTTGCCCTTCAGTTGGCTGCCATGGCTGCTTGATCGTGAGAGATGGGGAGGGGATAAAAATAATGTATTATACCTAAAAGGTTTTAAAATTAAATTATAAAATATTACAAATGTTTAATTTTGATAATATTTGTTAGGTGACATGTCAATATGATGTGGCCATTTAAGTTATATGCCATGTCAGATTCCACCTCATGGTGGTATACAAGTTGGTAGAATAGGTAGTGCCTGTAGCATTACTCTTATTATTATTACTATCAGCAAGAAAGAAAAAAAACTCCAACTATGTTGATGCCTTTAAATCACCCCACCAAGCCAAAATATATTAAAAGATAATAAAATGTTAATACAAAGGGGAAAAAGATAATAAAATGTTTGGTAAGTGTTAATATAATAACTACTAGCCTCGTTAAAACCGCGTAAAGAAAACTATGAAGGAGAAAAAGAGTAATAGTCATAAAAACAAAAACACAAACCAAAATTAAGCCTAAAGCCAAATACATCACGTGAATCGAAAACATTTGTCTCCCCATAAATCAAGAACATGTAAATGAAAACAAAACTATGGTAAATTAAAAGTCCATTAATCCTTAAAGACAAAAAGAGTCATCTTAAAAGATAATCCTCTACCATGTTGTCTTCTCTGAAAATATGAGTACCTTCAAATTAATTGAATCCATGAAGGTCAAACAATATGTCAAGGTTGAAACCATTTTCCATGGAGCATGCAAGGAATGCTTCTGAATAAGTTGGACCACTATGATGGAATCACATTCCAACAAGAGATAATCCCAATTAAAAGACTAAGCATACTGCATAGCCTTAATAATTACCCAAAGATTAGCTTCTAAAGCTGTCCCAAGCTTAATAGAAGACCATAAACAACCTTGAATAAAATCTCTTGAAGTTCTGAAAACTCCACCACACCCCGCATTCCCCAGAAAAACTAAACATCCCTGTTAGTGTTAACTTTAATCTAACCCGGGAAAGGAGCATACATAATCTTTGGAGCTTTGGAGGGGAAGCCTTCCATCCCAAGGGAAAGTAAATAGACAAGTCAAGAACAAAGTTATTCATCCTCCCCCCATGTAAACTATTGGCATCTTTAATAGCTCGTTGAACCACTACCCAAGCTTTAGTAAAATGAATGTATGTTTCTTCAAATCTCACCAAATTACGTGCATACCAAATAGCCAAAAGACCCGGCAACAAAGTCGAGTGGTAAAAGGATTTAATTTGCAAGCTCAAAGACAAAGATAAACAAGTAGAAATAAAATAGACCATAGAACCCCCAAAAAAACCTAATTTCACATGAAATAAGGAATCCAATAAACTCCAGATTCAACGAGCATAAGGGCCATCAACGAAAATATGCTTAGCATTTTCCTTAGCATTTTGACAAAGAGAGAAACAATAGAGCAATTTGGAGTTGATTGCCGTTATGCTCGTTCAATCTAGAGTTTACTGGATCCTGACAAAGAGAGCAACAAGAACAAGCCAAAATACCATGCTTCCTCTAACAATTATCAGTGGGAAATCTGTCCATAAACAAAGGCCAACATAACACAGAACATGAAGGTGGAGAATATTTAGCCCAAATCACCTGCCACCAATAAGACTAGGATTCATAGGACTAAGTAGATGTAAATAATAAGTCTTTGAAGAAAGAACAATATCAGTAGCTGAAGTCTAACCAATTGATCAAAGATGTTTGAGACAATGACATTATCAATTTGCGAAGCAACCTGCAGATAACTTTCCCTATAACACAGAGGAAGATTCCAAGCACCTACATAATCCAAATATTTCAAAACCAAAGCATCCTCATTACGAAAAGGAATCTGGAAAAGAATTTTGACTCCTAAGAATTGTGCCAAGCCATTTATCTTTCCTACAATCTTATTTATCACCTTTCCCAACCACCCATTGCAAATTTGTGATACAAACATGAAAACATGTGCAAAGAGATGGCCAAATAGAAGAACCAATATAAAAATGATTCTCAAACTGAAGCTTATAAGAAACCAAGCAGAAAAAATTATAAATAAAATAATCAAGAATAAAAAATCTCCATACAAATTTAGCAAGAAGAGCAACATTAAAAAGTTTCAAATTTTTTTAACCCTAAGCCCACGTCTTGATAGGACGATAACAATTTTTCCAATCAACTTTCACCCACTTCACCCACTGCTGCTGCTGCTGCTGCTGCTGCTGCTGCTGCTGCTCCTGCTACTGCTACTGCTACTACTGCTCCTACTGCTGCTACTACTGCTACTACTGCTACTACTACTACTACTACTACTACTCCTACTACTACTACTACTACTACTACTACTACTCCTGCTACTGCTGCTGCTACTGCTCCTGCTGCTGCTCCTGCTGCTGCTACTGCTGCTACTGCTGCTACTACTGCTACTACTGCTACTACTGCTACTACTGCTACTACTGCTACTACTGCTACTACTGCTACTACTGCTACTACTACTACTACTACTACTACTACTACTACTACTACTACTACTACTACTACCACGACTACTACTACGACTACTACTACCACTACTACTACTACCACGACTACTACTACGACTACTACTACCACTACTACTACTACCACTACTACTACCACTACTACTACCACTACTACTACCACTACTACTACCACTACTACCACTACTACTACCACTACTACTACCACTACTACTACCACTACTACTACTACTACTACTACTACTACTAAAGCAAGAAGAGCAACATTAAAAAGTTTCAAATTTTTTTAATCCTAAGCCCACGTCTTGATAGGACGATAACAATTTTTCCAATCAACTTTCACCCACTTTATCCAATCCACATAACCATAATTGCAATTGTAAAGGTTAAGAGCTAACGATCATTTATAAACCAAAAAATATAGATAAACATTGAGGAAATACAACACTTACCAAACAGATACGACTAGCGAAAGAGAGGGACTTATTTTCCCAAGTCAAAAAATGAATCATTATCCTATCCACCATGCTGCAAAATAACTCAACTTGAGAGCACACCAAAAAACTAAGGAACTCATAGATAATTAAAAGGAACAAAACCCTTTCTCATTCCAATAGTAGGACCAATATGGTCCTAACGGTTTCTAGAAATTCCATTACCAAAATAATTGCTACTCTACTACTACCAGAAACCCTTTATATTGTTGCTACTATTACTATTGCTATTGCTACTCTACTACTACTCTTACCACCACCACCACCTCCTCCACTAGTACTACTACGACTACTACTACTAATAATACTACTATGACTACTACTACTACTACTACTACTACTACTACTACTACCACTACCACCACCACTACTGTTGTTGCTACTGTTATTGTTATAATACATTGCAAAAAGGTGCAATGCGCATGGATGATTTGAAGATATTGAAGTGTTTGGGTGCTCGTTCTTGTCTTTCGAAAGTCCTTAGAATTATTTATGTTTATTGGTTTTTGCTGGAGTTTGGTTGGATAAAGGTGAATATTGATGGCGTTACACAAGGTTCTCCATGTTTAACTGGTGGTAGAGGTGTCTTTCACAACTTGGCTTTTGGGGTTGCCTAGCTTATGAAGCCGAGCTTGGGGCTACCTTGCATGCCATAGAGTTAGCTAAACGGTTCTCTTAGGATAAAATTTAGTTAGAGTGTGACTCGTCTTATGTGGTGCAGGTTTTTCTTTTACTTGCCTTGATGTTCTGTGGAAGTTTCGAGCCCGTATGAGGAATTGTATTAATTTTATTAATTTATTTATGGCTTCTTATATTTTTCGTGAAGGAAATAGGGTTGCTAACATTCTTTCTAAGAAAACCCTTCTTGCAGACTCAGATTCTTGGAGTTGCTTTCTTCTTGAAGATTATTTTCGAGCTCATCATGATGATTTGTTAGGCCCTAATACTTATAGATTTTGTTAGTTGCTGTGTAGTCTTTCAGGACTAGTATATTGATATCTTTTTTCTTGGTTTTCAATTTTTTCCACTAAGGTTTTTCAGCAATCAAGTTTTAATGAGGTCGGTTTTATTTGTCAGTTTTTTTATTTTTCTTTTTGTTACTCATTTGAGGCTTGTTGGTCCTTTTTGTAAACTTTCTTATTTTCTTAATATTATTTGTGACCTTTTAGGGGTTTTGGTTTGAAGGGTGCTAGCCTAGCTCAAATGTCTCTTCCTTTATCTTTTTAAAGTTACTTTATTTTGATTATTATTATTATTATTATTGTTGTTGTTGTTGTTGTTGTTGCCAAGTGAGATTGGTTCAGTACGTATGCTCATTGTTAGACCATAGTTGTTGTATCTTTTACTTGTATATAGTACGTTATGTGTTCTAAGTCTGTGTATTTTATTAATTGTGTATGGTTACTTGAGTATTAAGCAAGGTGTACGCATGTCAAAAGTGATGTGCAATGATCACATATATTTTCACAAGTTTACGAATCGCATCAAGTAATAAAGTGGTCTTTCTAAAAAAGACAGATGTTGAACCCACAAGGATTAGTTTCTAAGTACTAGAATACCTAAGTCAATACGTGATATTTAAGGCAACAAAATAAATTGGATAGCAAGTAAATTAAAACAAATAAAAATAAGTTACAATGGAAATTTAAAATGGAACAAAGAAAATAATCTTTATATCAATAACAAGTATCACAATTTTGTTACAATATAAAGATCAAAACAAAAAGAGCAATCTTTTTTTACGCAGCCAATTTGAGAGGATGATGGTGGTGAAGTCCAAGCCAATGCTAGGTAGGTAATAATACTTAAAGTTTTGTCACTCAACCTTGACATACCTCATTGGCTCTCCTAAAATCTTTGTGTCATGTATGATCAAAGGTTTAGTGTTGGCTATGGTGGTTGGCTTTGGGTACCGTGGAAAGAAATAATGAAAGAAGAAGAAGGATTAAAGTAGTGTGGGAGAGGAAAGAAGAGATTGGAAAAAAGAGGGGCCATTGCTGATAGGGAAAACACTTGTTAACCTAGGCCTAAAATGATGTATATATAGACCTAGGGTTTTGCACGGTGACTTAGGATCATAAGATGATTGGTTGGTCAACATGGAAGGTTTAAGTAAAAAAGTTATGGGACAAAAGACAAAAATAAAGGGAAAAATTAAGGCTGGCCGAATTTTGCATGCATGACTAATTCTTGCTTGATATGAGAGAGATATTTTTGATTTTGAATGTAGTCCAAATGTCTTCTAGATTCAGTTGAGACCAAATAAAGTCAGAATAATCTCCATTCATTAAGAAAATAAATAATAAATTTCAACAAATCTCTTATTTCCACATTTGATTTGCTGACCAATATTCGTATAGACTTGATTAATTGATGTGGCAATTGATTTGGCATCTTTGTCCTCAAAGCTTAAGTGACAATCCAAATAGATAACGCAAATTTCCCTCATTTATCAATAGTTCATGTCAACCAGATTTAAAAAACCTTTTCGGTAACAAAATGAGATCAAAATCTAAGATATATGTCTTAGCTTTCCAAGCATATATCATATGCGTGATTCCGACATCGAAAAGTCATTGAGAACTCAATTTTTTCCACAGGAGTGCAAAATCTGTCACAACTTCAAATTTCTTCAACTTTAAAGAATGAATTGCACTGATTGAATGATGCCATTAAATTTTTCATAGATGATCCTTATGGAGTTAAAAAATTTATGCAACTGAATTTACTCAAAAATTCATCTTGTAGTTCCAGATATACTTAAAATAGTACTCATTGCATAAAATTCAACATGCTTCAAATAAGAAAAGTTTCATACTTGCCACTACTTGTATTATTTTGGACAGTGGATCTCAATTTGATCATCTTCTTGATAATTTAAGTTCATTTTCAAGTTTTGCTATATGACATTTAATATTTGCAAGTTAGACCCTCAACTATGTCAAAATTACTAAAATACCCCTGTTTTGTGTTGAATTTGCAAAAAATATTATTTTCATCCACAAAAGGAAAATAATATAAATGAATGCATTTCCTAACAAACTAAGCACAATTTAACAAATATTAAGCTAAAAGATAGCCTAAAATGATACAATTTTTAGGCTTATCAACCACCACAAACTAAACATTTGCAAGTCCGCAAATAAAAAGAAAATAACTTTAAACATCATTTCTAAGTAATATGATTATGAGTGCCTTATAGACTGCATATTATATCAATTCAAAATTAACTTCAAAGTATCTTACAACTCAAACAACTTATTCTCAATTCAATATATCATCCCGTCCAAGTGTGTGTGTGTGTGTGTGTGTGTGAATAAGATCAAAGAAATGTATTTAATGTCATGCTTGAATAAATCTACACTAATGCTTATGAACTTCATATGCTTAACACAATCGAATGCTCTCCACTAATGTAGACTAATGAATCACCATGAATTAATAGGTCTTCATTGGCTTGTAATGTAAAGGCTAAAGAGTATTGGCTAAAAGAAAGAAAATAATAAGGTAAATAAATCATAAGAAAGAAAACTTAACCAATTTCAATGAATACAAATCTAATGTTGGTTTTTTTTTCTTTTCTATACTAGAATTCTTGTCTACTTTCCTTCTTTTAAACTTTAAAAAACAATACTCTTTCTTTTCTTTTAAAGTTTTTATTTTTATTTTTTTGCAACAACTATTCTTTTGTATTATTGTTGCAATCTTTTTCTCTTTAATTTTTTTTTTCTTTTTGTTGTTTCTCTATCTTTCTCTTTCCCACCCACAAACTTACTTATCTCTACATATATATATATATATTTGAACTTAGAGAATACAAATCATGGCTATTTATATCAAATCTCCACCCACAAACTAATTTGTAACAACTTCTACGCCTTTTATGCTATTAAATTCATTTTCATATCAATCATTTCAAGCTTTCTTTATAACATGTAAATGGTAGGTAAAAACAGTTTCATTTAGGTTCAAAAATGGTAGGTAAATTTAGTTTACATGAAAAACAAAGATCATAGTGGATCTTAGTGCATTCTATAGGCTCAAATAGGTACTAGGGATAACATTATGCATAAGGTAGGCTTGAAAGGGCTCAAACTTAATGTCAAAGATGACCTATATCATTTTTTGGTAATTCATCAACCTAGAATTTCGCCTCGAGTGTCAGTCATGCAAGTTCTAAAATTCAATGAAATTTATGCTTAAAGTCTTGTAAATCTTCTCCAAAGCAAACTTTGACCATTGTCCTCAAAATGTTTGGAAGAATAACACTTGAATATATTTTAGGCATCTAAGCATGCATAACACAAATCCATCAATTAAGAATCAATGCCTTTTCAATCATGGTTATTTCATTGGCTTATCATATTACGTAGAAAGGAAAGCAACATAAAAACTTTCAAAGTCACCACCACAACTCACAACAAACAACCATATTTTTTTGAAAGATTTTGATTTTTTAAAATTAAAAATAACACTAAACTAACTAATATGCATAAAATAACAAACTAGACAAGTTAGGTAGTAAGAAAAAACCTCAAACATTGAAATTCATCCCAAACTTAGAACGAAACTTGTTCTCAATGTTATAAAAATAATAGGGCAGTAAGTAAAAATGAAAGAAAAGAGTAGATACTCCCTTAATGAGAGAAAACCCAAGAGGGTAATGAGTAATTTGCTTCACTAGCAATCTTCTCTCAAGCTTCAAATTTTTATATCATCCTCTCTTTCTCCAAATTACGAACCCTTCCATCAAGTTCAAAAATATTTTTCAAATATCTAGATATGAAGACACTAAACCAAAAAATCAAATCTAACAAAGAAAAGAGAAGAAATCATCAATGAAGTTATAGAAGCAAATTAAAAATAAATTTTAGAAATTTTCACTAGAATTTTGATTGATACCAAAAAAGGTTGTAACTTTGCAATTGGAGTTCTGGAAATTGGCTTCTACTCTTGGTATGTATCCACACCATATAATCCTTCACCTTGGGTCATGCGTTCATGCACCTAGATGACACAAAAATGTTCCAAAGCAAAAATTAGCACACTTTTTTCAAATTTCCAGCAACTTTTCACTTGCTTCAACTCAAAAAATAAAAATCTTTTTTCATCTATTTCTTCAATCGAAAGTAACAACAAACAAAAGAATAAACTAAAAGACATAAAACATTAAAGAAAATGAGAAAAAAGTTGAGAAATTTTTCTTGAAGAACCTCAAAACACGAGAGCATGCCCAAGGGTTGTTCTTGAAATTTTTCTCTTGTTTTGTTCACTTTTGGCTTGAATTATTGGATAAAAGTCCTTATTAACCTACAAAAATAAAAGCAAAATAGTAGGTAAGAAAATATTAAATGAACCTAAAAACAAAAAAGAATAAAAAAGACATAAAAACAAAAATCATTAGGGTGCCTCCCAAGAGCACTTCTTTAGAGTCATTAGCTTGAATCGTTCTTAGTTTATCAACTTGGGTCATTAATGTAAATGGTATCATACCCATTATATTCTTCAATCTTTGGACATGAAAATTGCACACAAGCTCGAATCTCCTTTAAGCTTTTGACACCATGCACTTTATATGGCTCAACTTTGATGAGTGGTGTAAATTGCACTTTCTTAGAATCCTTGGCTCGGACTTCACTAGGCATAATCATGCTTGGCTCATCTTCGTTTGGATTGCATTTGGCTTCAATGGATGGTTGTGGGACTTGTGCATGCCTCTTTAGTTCTTGAAGATTCAAATTTTGACTTGAAAAGTTGAGCTTCAGTCTCCTTTTTGTTTTGCAAGTGTCTACGTTCCTTTTGAGCAAGTATTGTCATTATCTTCTTAATGTCAATCTCCATGTTCCTACATGAAGATGCATTGTCTTGAACCATTTTCCGAATTGATGTACAAGCATCAAAAGTTTCTCATTTGAGCTTCTCCATAGCCTCCTCCAAAGGCCACTTTATTGGTTAAGGTGAACGAAGTGCTTCCATATCTTCTATAACTTCATGAGAGTGTGGTTGCAATTGTTCCATAGCTTCATCCGAATGTGACTTCTATTGGTAATATGGAGGATTGTCATACCATGAATAATCTTGTTGGTCATCACATGAAAAGCTAGGGTTAATGAAGTATTGAGTTTGTGTTGGTTCATGGAAACAATCTTGCTCTTGAATGTCGTGGCTTTGGTCCTCTTGAACATTACTTTTCGAACATAAGGGATTTAAGTAGCTTGTCCATCCTAGATGTGAATCTTTGTGAGCAAAAGTATTCCCTCCTTGGCCATCCATACACAAATGATCACCTCTACACCAATGACATGATAAAACTTGGTAACCCCAATTTCCATATTGATTCCAAGTTGCTTGATTGTGATATTGCATGGTTGCACTTTTCAATGCTACAAGAAAAAAAAATAAAAAAAAATAAAAAAACCTAACTCAAACAAATAGAACAAATGCAAACTTAAATTGAAAATTGAATTAATTGACAAATTAAAAAAAAAATTAATAAATAAAAAACAGCAAAAGTACTAATGAAATAAAAACAAAACTCAAATAAAATGATAAACTAAAAGCCAATGCAAAACAACTTGAAAATTGAAACATTAATGCAAAAATATGCGAAGAAATTAAAATAACTCTTATGCTATCACCCCCTAATGCAAAAACACATAAAATAATGAACTAAGGTGACTAAAACACTAATTAAACCTACTGGACAGAGACTAAACAAATGCAAAAATAGAAGCAAAAATTGAAAATCAAACAAAAAGTACAATGTCAATGCAAACAAAGAAAATATGCTAACCTAAAACTAAAAAATTCAATTAATCACCTAAAAATACTGAAAATAAAACTAGAAAGGAAAATTTTAGACCCCTAAAAATCAAACTAACAACAACCTAATTAAATGCAAATACCGAAAATCAAAGTAACCATCTACTTAATATATGTTGATGCAGAATTTTGCATCAACGATCAATTGTGCATCCGCCTACACCAATGAAGAATCTATCAACCTGCAAGATGGAAAACACTGTTAGGAGGCCTTAATCAGCACCGGTGTGAAATCGGCAGAGACCCTCTGATGATCAAGTTTACTTCCATAAAATCAAGAAAGAGAGAATATTGAGAGGGTATGGAAGAGTCATATGTGATATTTGTGATTCGCCTTCCTCTGAAGAGAGGCATAATGAGTTTTATATAGGGAAACCCTAGCTTGCCTCGAACCCAAATGAGTTGTATCACAGGGCTTTTTCAGGCTATTTAGTAGTAGACTTTAATATAAATAATAATCAATTGGGTTCTATGTTTGTGGATTATTTTACTCATTCAGTTAGCCCTCCACTTTCCAAGTTGTGTGAACAAATTAGAAAGTAAAAAATATGTTACTGTGATATAGAAATTACGTTAGAATGCGTCATCGATTTTGAAGCTTTAATCCCGATCGTTTGGAGAAAAATTTGGACACAATGTTTTGAGTTGGAAAAATTATTCCCCATAGTAGGAATGTTAGACCCGAAAGGTTCGATTAGACAAAGTGTTCCCGACAGTTTGGAAAAATCGTGTACGAACTTGTTTCGGCTAAATCATGATCCTACCTAATTGTATGAGTTTTGACTTGACCCTATGCATTGAGTGAAAGTCGAAAAAGATCTTATTACCAATAGTTGGGAGGTACCGTGTTCAAACCTTTAGAGGTTTTGGTAAATCACGATTGTACTCAATTGTTTGGGTCTGAAATTTCCTATTAGAGCCCATGAAGTGGGGGTGGAAATGTCTAAAGTGGATCCGATTGTTAGGGTCAGAAATTTTCTATTATAGCCTATGAAGTGGGGAGGAAAATTTTAAAATGGTGAATCGAGCGTATGAAATGGCTGAGACTTTTATCCGAGTCGTCAGACCGAGCGTGGACTATTAAATTGAGAGTACTTTCACTGCTATAAAATATTGGTATGCTTGAACCTGCATAAAGACCTTATGCAGATATACAGGCGCAATACTAGCATTTATTTATATATAGAATCATATTTACTGATTAATAAATGTGTACACACATGTCAATGAGATATATGAAGTATGATATGCAAATGCACCTGCATATGTCTCTAAATTTTGTCTAGCATGATCACAAATTTTAAAGTAATAATATAAAAAGTAAAATTTTAAAAATATACCCAACGTTTATGTGCATTTGATAATAATCTCAGTTTTTGATTTTAACAGCTAAACTTGTTTGATGTGAGACGAGGGCTAGTGTAGTCCATGGGAGTGAGCTCGGGTGATTAAATATGCTACATAGTTAGCCCTCCACTTTCCGATTTGATATTCGAGTCGGAAAGTAAATAATTGATAATGAATATGGTATTGCACCTGTGATATTTCAATTAGCAACCCTCATATGCTTTCATAACTATTGGCATTTATGAACATATAGAAGCTGCACAATGGACAGCTTGTGAGAGAACCAAATAAATTTCAAGTCCTGCATGTATGGGAATAACTTGAAAGAAGCATACAATAGAGGTGTAGATATATATACATATACATGTGCATAGAAATGCAGTGATGAACATACATAGCTGCCAAATAAATCGATCTGAGTGTGCATGTTTCTAAAATGCTTATCTATATGTGTTTTTTTTTGTGTGTGCAAATTCTCATATTCATATGTATAAGCACAATATTAAAGTATCTAAACGAAAGAGTAATCTTTCCAACATAGCAAAAACTATTTTCATAATAGCATATAAACATACTTATATATACATATAAATATGTTTAGGAATTAAAGTACTTAGCTTTGGTGGTCTTTAGCAAGTTCGTCCAATAGTTATGAATGTGGCTTGATGGTCACATCATTTAACTTAATTGCCAAATAAATCGATCTGAGTGTGCATGTTTCTAAAAAGCTTATCTATATGTTTTTCTTTTTCTTTTTTTGCAAATTCTCATATGCATATGTATAAGCACAATATAAAAGTATCTAACCGAAAGAGTAATCTTTCCAACATAGCAAAATCTATTTTCATAATAGCATATAAACATACTTATATATGCATATAAATATGTTTAGGAATTAAAGTACTTAGCTTTGGTGGTCTTTAGCAAGTTCGTCCAATAGTTATGCATGTGGCTTGATGGTCACATCATTTAACTCATTTCCTACTGACAAATGGACATGAGGACCAGCCATAAAAAATTTAACATAGATGTCTTGTACATACTTTAATAATAATGCATCAATTAAAAGAGAAAATGAAAATAAATCCAAGCATTGAAGGGAAATAAAGTGCATACACATACTCAGATATATAATATATATATATACACACACACATCCATGTGGGGAATTAGAAAGAGCTAAGAATATGAAAATATTCTAGCTAGTAATGTTATAAAGACGTGCATGCACTTATAAGTACTTAAATATTGGAGAGGTATACTTAGCTTTTTCTCATGCTCAATGAGGTGCTCTTTTGCATCTGTTGATAATTATCGGACTATGTACACATGTGCTTCACTAGTTCAATTGCTAGGCTCACTATGGATCTCACCATATTCGTCTCTCGCATTCTATCAAGCACTTTATGAGCATTAAATTTAAAGACTTCTTTCATAGAACAAATTAAAAAGAACTTTCAACAAAAACATCATCACAACCACCAATCAGTGTTTCAAATTATAGCGAAGTGATCAAATGTATTAATTCGAATACATCAAAACAAATATTAAAATTTAGTCATATACCATTATGTATATATATAAATATATACCTATATAAACAATTTATTAATAAATTTTTAAATATGTAAATATTAGAGAAAATAAAATAGAACTGGCACTTAGCTGCATCTGATGTTTGCAGGGCTCTTAAAATGATTAGTGCCCAAAGCCTTCAACCCCAATTTTAACATCATGATTGGCTTAGGATTGTTTTGGATCAACTGTTTCTCTGTTGCTAAGACTGGTGGCTTCAATTGATTTTACATTAGTATGGTAATGTAAACCAAAGTTTGTAAAACAATACAATCAGGTGGCATGATTTGGCGTGAATTGATCTAATCCCTATGGGAATGAAGTTGCTTTAGAAATAATTTGCTAGCCTTCTTCATAGTCAAAGCATTGGCACGAACATGACAATAAATACCTAACTATCATTATAAACTTAAATTTTCCATAGATTTCATCTTAAACAATGCATTCGGCCACTTATCCACACACCCACTTCAAAAAAACCATGTAATCAAATCGTTTCATACGACTAAATTCTTGTCAAGCATTGCATCAAACAACTGTTGTGCATATCTAATACAACTCAATTTAACGCCTAGTTGATCACCAACGCAAAACTATTAAACAAGTCGAGGAGGTTTCTAAATGGTGCTATGCCATTGCTTCTACATTTAATGCCCTATCTAAAAATGAAATGTCAGAGCTCGTTCCACTGTTGATTGGTCAGAATGTTTTGTGCTGCAAATGGGTCTTTCGTATGAAGTGGAATTCTTATAGGTCTATAAATCAATATAGAGATCGCCTTGCTGGAAAGGGGTTTCATCAGCGCCCTGGTATCGATTACTCTGAGATCTTCAGTCCTGTTACTAAGCCTACCACAATTTATTTTGTTTTTTGTATTGCTCTAGCTTAGTAGTCACTTAAGCAGTTAGATGTTAACAATCATTTCTTGAATGGTATGCTACATGGAGAAGTCTTTATGTTTCAACCTCTCAGTTTCATTGATGATTATGATCCATCTCATGTGTGCCGTTTAAAGAAAGTTATATGTGGTCTCAAATAGAATCATCGTGCTTTGTATCATGTATTGCGAGATTTACTCTGACACATTGTTATTTGTTTATCAATCATGGTGTTATTCTGTATATGTTTGTCTATGTTGACGATATTATATTAATTGGCAGTTGTTCAAGGACTTTTGATTTTTTCACTCATTCATTGTATGATCATGTTTCCCTTAAAGACGTGGGTGATCTCACTATTTTTTGGGTGTGGAAGTTATTCCGACGTCCAAGGGTCTGTTTCTCTCACAACAAAAGTATATAATGGATCTTCTTGAATAGACTCGTATGGATGGCGCCAAAGAAGTTTCAACTCCCATGTTGATTCCCTTGTCTTTGTCTATTTTTGATGGTTCACCTTTATCTTATGCCACTGATACAAACACTTTGCGGATAGTTTACACTATTTACCTTTTACACGTCCGGATATTGCATTCGTTTTCTACGAATTGTCTCAGCTTATGCATTGTCTTCCTGAGTGTCATTGGGGTGCTGTTAAGCGGCTACTACGTTACTTGAAAGAAACCAGTTCTTTCAATCTTATTCTTTCTCATCAGTCTTTTAGCACACTGCATGCATTTTCAGATGCTGAATGTGCTGGTAATAAGGATGATTGTAGTCATACTAATGCTTATGTTTTTTTTCTTGGTAGTAATCCCATATCTTTGTCATCGAAAAAGAAAAAGTCTATGTTGCTATCCTCCGTAGAAGTCGAATACAGAGTTGTTGCTTATACCATTACTGAGTTGTGTTGGTTGTAGTCACTCATCCAGGAACTTAATGTGTCTCCCAAAGCTCCGCAGTTGTGTATTATGATAATGTTTTAGCAACGTATCTCTGTGTTAATCCATTATTTCGTTCTAAGATGAAGCGTGTTGGTGTTGATTTCCATTTTGTTCAGGGCCGGGTGGCTGATGGTAGTCTCTGTGTAACTCATGTTTCTAGCTCTGATCAATTGACTAATATTCTTACTAAACCTTATTCTCGTAGAGTTCTTTCTTCCCTATGATCCAAAATTGGTGTTTGTGACTGACCTCCAATTTTGAAAGGGAAATGTTAGACCATAGTTATTGTATACATTACTTGTATATATATTAAGTCATGTTCTGTAAGTTTGTGTGTTTTTATAAATCATTTGGATGGTTGCTTGGGTATTAAGCTAGGTGTACACATATCAACAGTCTTGTTTTTAAACTCTTCTTGTGCAATAATATTAAATATACAAGTCTTTTTCTCAATTTCTACAAGTACTTTACTCTTCACACCTACACTTAGATTAGGATGTGTTATAATTCTACAACTAGTTGTTGTTATTATTATTATTATTATTGATTGATTGAACAAAGTCCAGTTTTTTGGGTGCTACACATTGGGGGCTATTGATGCCGTGATTGTCTTCTTCAGTGCTGGCTATCCTTTTTATGACATTTTCTCTGGTTTTCTTCCTTGTTTTCAAGTGGTTTCTGGCAGGGCTCTTATATGTCTATGTCTTCTAATATTCGGCAGGTCTATAGTCTTTCACATTTTTCTTTTGGTGTTTTAGGGTTTCTGGTTTTACTGGAAAGTCTCAAATGGCAAGGTTTGATCTTTCTTGGGAGGTTTCATCTTTGATTCCAGGTTTCGCCGATCTTTCTTGGGAGCTTCGACATTAATTTGCATCATATGTTGGTCCCAGTAGCTTTTCTGGTTCCAATGCCAACGATTACTGCTTCTGGCCTAGCTGCAGTTTGCAGTTGGATGTTGACAACTCTTTTTCTAGGGATGCCAACTCTTGCCTTCGTTTCCTTGTTGCGCCCCCCGCCCCCCCGGACACAGAAAGGCTCATAGAGCTTTATTTCAGTGCCTGTTTATTCAAAGAATAGAATGGGCGGGAAATGTACCACTATGCTCTTTGGCCACTCAGTGCTGCTATTGCTGTGAGTTGTAAGGAGTCTTGGTCTCAAGTTGAGCTAGGGCATCATTTCATTCTCGTAACGGGAGTGAGTGCATCATAAGACCAGACAAGTTGCTCCCTTCGATGACCACTTCTTCTTCTTCAACGATGGATCTCGTGGCATCAATTCCAGCTGGGACAATACTTGGCATTTTTAACAGTTCATGTTCAACAGGTTTTTATAAATATTCAGTATGTAAGGGAAAGGTCTTATGCTATTGCAGTGAGAAAGGTTCGGATCACTATCCCAGCTGTTAGTCCAGCCACAAAATCATATATGGTGGAGGATACATTCTCGGTGCAACTGAATGAAAAGGCGTTTGCAGAAAGGCTTACCTTTTGTCATCATTCACTTATTGCTCAGATGGTCCCTCTCTAAAGGTGAAAAGCCATGGAAATTAGCCGATTTAAAGGTTATGTTATATGAGATTTAAAAATTTTTTAAGGTGGAAGTTAATTTCAATGGGTAAAGGTTTTTTTTATCAAGTTTTTCTTTTCTCTGTTAGTGATAAACAAAGAATATGGTCAAACGGTTCTCTTTTATTGAAACCGAGAATTTTAAGTCTATGGGAATGGACACCATATTTTAATTCGGAGTTGCAACATTCACGAATGTGCAAGTTTCGGTGATATTATATTTGAATTAGGTTTACTAGCATCCTCATATTTTAGGTAATTTATCTAGTCTTATTGGGGTCCGTTTAAATTTTGATTAGAATACCACCTCAGGAAAGTTTGATAATTTTGCTAGGTTTTTAAATGATTTGTATCTTTCAACAACTCTTCTTGATTTTGTTATGCTGAATAAGGTTGAGGGTTCTATTACTATTTCAGTTTATTAGGAAAATTTACCAGATTTTTGTAACTATTGTTGTGGTATTGGTCATTCTACTAATAACTTTAAAAGCTTGGACGGCCAATGGGAAACTAAGGTGAGACCGGCTCTAGAAAAGAAGCAGTTTTATGCTCCTAAGGAGGTAGTGCCTAGAAGTTCGGATATTGTGGACAAAAATAACTTAGAAGTTGTAGGGCTTTTGCTGCTGTTGTGGTTGAAGAGCAACAATCCTCTGACATTTTAAAACCTTCCAATCCTAGTTTGATGCTTAAAAATCTAAAAAAGCTGCGGGGAAGAGACTAGTGATGCCTTCGAATTCTATTGTTTCTTAGAATCCTTTTGATGTCCTTTCAGCTAGTGTGGAATGCAGGGGAGACGGTATCATTTTTTATTTACCAACTTCCTCGGTTTTCTACGTTTTTGCATACATAATTTGGAGGAGGTTGATATCTGTTATTGATGGGTCTGAATTGGTGGTAGTTCAAATTGATAATGCTTTGGCTTTGAAGGATTCCCTTCTTGAGGTGGCTTCAGATTTTTCTTTGGTCCCTTTTGTTGATGTAGGATAGCGAAGTGTGCAAGATAAAACAATTTTGGTTCCTCAAATGCCTATTATGAGGGCCTCTGGTAATCATCCGTCTCCGTGAGTGTTTTTTTCTAAAACTACCATAGATTAGTAATGCAAACTTTCAGAGGGCTCTTCATCATCTGTGTGTTTCTCATTGGCTAACTGCCATTTGTCTTGCTGAGCTCTCGTGGCTTTTGAGACAGTTTCAAGCTCTTTTTGGTCTTTTCTCAGATAATCTTTGGTGGGTTCAATTCAAAGTCTTCTGGTTTTCGAACAATTTGGTTGTTGGCTTTAAGAATGGCTTTGAATGTCCATATTTTGGCTGTGAAGTATAAACATTTAACGGTTAGCTTTTTCTTTTGTGGGAAGCCTTTTTGTTATTTCTTTATTTATGCCAGCGTTTTTCATGCTTTGAGACGTATTCTTTGGTCTTTTCTTAGTTCTTTCAGTTCTTCCATTGGTATTCTGTGGTCTATGGTTGGGGATTTCAATGCTATTTTTGGTTCACACGAGAAATGTGGCAAATTACCTATAGCTTATGATGAATTTTGTTTGCCATTGAAGCTTTGAGTTTGCTTCCAATTACTTATGTGGGTGATTCTTATACTTGGGCAAGGCATGTAGTGCACAGTTTTGTGGCAAGTAAACTAGATAGCGCTTTATGTTCTTAGTTGTGTTTGGATTCTTGGGATGCAGTCAATTATGTTGTTTTACCCCGATTATGTTCGAATCATAACCCTTTACTTCCTAAGTTTTGTGACTAGAGAAGATCGGTCAAAAACCTTTCATGTTTATGTCAATGTAGATCAAGGATCATTCTTTTCTTTCAGTTGTTTCTTCGGCATAGAATATTCAGGTTTCAAGAAATCCTTTGCTTCAATTTATGTTGAAGTTAAAACAGGTTAAACAGAGTTTTCACTGTTGGAATGAGGATGTTTTCGGTGATTTAAAAGTCTTGGATTTTTACTGCTCAACAGCGTTTAACTGCGTCTCACGAGGATATCTCATATTTAGGTTTTACAGAGGCTTGGTTTTAGGAGGAGTTGGATGCTCATGCTTTTCTAGATTCTAAATTGAAGCTTCAGGAGGATATGCTTTAGTATTAGTGTCGTTTATAATGGGTGAAGGATGGTGACATAAATTCTGCTTTATTCAATGCTGCCTTACATATGAAGCGTATTAATAAACCTTTTGTCGTCTCTTTCGATTAATGGTGATATGGTGGATGATGTTGCTGTTATTCAACAATAGGCTCTACAATATTATCAGACTTTTTTTAAATTTTGAAGATGCATAGCTGGTTGTTCAGGTTTGTAATGTCTCCGAGGTCATTCTTAATCTAATTTTGTCTGCTGAGATTGTAGCCTAATTGTTTTGCCTTTTGATGAGGAAGTTTATGCTGCTGTTTTTGGTTTGGGTTCGCACAGTGCTTCTGAACCTGGATGGTTTTCCAGGATTATTTTATCATAAAGCTTGGCATATTATTGGTAGTGATGTTATTTTAGCTGTCAAGTATTATTTTGCTACTAATTTTATTAAACCAAGTCTCAACTCAATTTTTTTAATTCTAATTCCTCAGTCTGAAGAGGCTAATTTATTGTGATTGGGAATTTTCTATTCAAAGTTATCGCAAAGATCATTGCGGATAGGCTTGCTTTTATTGCTAGCTGAATTATTTCTCCAAATGAATTTGGCTTCATCCATGGGCGCCAGATTAAACATTGTATTTTGTTGCAGCTTCAGAGGGTGTTAATTTGTTGGACCACTGCAGTTTTGGTGGCAATTTTGCCATGAAAATTCATATTCATAAGGCGTTCGATACTTTGAGTTTGTCTTTCTTGCTTTTGGTTCTTAAAGGTTTTGGCTTTTCATGGATGGTTCCCCTTGTGGTTACTTCTCATGCTTCCATGGGGTAAGGCAAAGAGATCATTTATCTCCTTTGCTTTTTAGGCTAGCTGAAGACTACCTCATCTTGTTCATTATGCAGATCTTATTCCTATGGCTGCTACTAGCAAGGTTTCAGCCCCTACTCATCTTTTGTATTTTGATGATGTTTTCTTGTTTTGCAAAGCTTCTTATCGTGATATTCATTGCATTTATAATACTTTTGCAAAATATGGTGAGCTTTTTGGTTAATTTGTCAAATGGGATAAGTCTTATGTTTATGCAAGGGTAAATATTTTGGTTACTAGGCATAATTCTTTTTTGAATATTTCTAGCATGAAATGGGGTCATCTCCCTTTTGTTTCTTTAGGAGTTCATTTTTTTTCAGGGTGCTCCTGCATTGTCTCTTCTCTATTCTATTGCATATCAAATTTTGGGTCAGCTTGATGCTTGGAAAGGACGACTGAATTCCTTTTCGGGCCAATTGTGTTTAATCAACTCTGTTATTATTTCAAAATTTGTTCACTCTTTCATGATATATAAATGGCCAACAGGGTTACTAAAGTCTATGGACCGAGCAATATAATTAGGAACTTTTTGGGGTCTAGTTCAATTTTGCATAGAAAGGTGATTACAGTTGCTTGGAATCAGTATTGTTTGTCGTTAGCTATTGGTGGTTTAGGGATAAAAAACTTATCTTTGTTCAATAAATCTCTGTTATCCTCTATGGCTTGGAAGATTTTAACTGATCCTTCTATAGTTTTAGTTTTTCTCAATTCTCGTTTACGAGACAAACAACACTATGTAGATATTTTCTATATGGGCAACTATTAGAGAAGTGCAAAATATCATTTTTCATCAATGTGGATTGGTGATTTAACAAAATTCTTAGGTGCATTTCTTTTTTGATAATTGGCTTATGGTTTCGATCTTGGATATTCTCTCTTTGCTGGTAGACTCCCAAATTATGATCCTTTTGTTTCTCAATTTATTGATGAGCATGGTCATTGGGATTTTCCAGCCATTTTTAAACTTGCTTTCCATGTTTTTTCGAATTGGATTACTAATGTTCATGTAGATTTGAATTCTGAAGGTCATTTGTTATGGCGGTTTTCTACTAATGTTCATGTATTTCAAGTTGTTTGGTAACCATGATAGTGACTCTTTTGCTGAGGTTCTTTGGGTGAAACATGTTCCCCCTTCGAAGGCTTTCTTTTGTTGGCGGCGTTTTAGGTAACAATTTCCAATTGTTGAAGTTTTTCGTCGTTGATGTATTTCTTTGGCCTCTAGGTGTGGTTTGTGTAAAACAAGCAAGGAATCTTTCTCTCATCTTTTTGTGCTCTGTCCTTTTGTTGTGGCTGTCTGGGATTTTATCACTGCTCAGTTTTCTCTTCCTTTGATTCAGACCAATCCTTTTACCTTATTTCAGGAAGCTTTGTGTGTTACAGCTTGTCCTCAAATTTCTAATCTCTGGAAAGTTGCTATTGTTTTCGGTTTCTTTACTATTTGGTGGGTTAGAAATGAAAGTTTGCATCATACTGCTTCCATACCTATTTCTCGGATTTCAGGGTTGTTGCTCATTCAATAAAGGAAGCTAATGTTTGTCAGACGGGAACTATGAATAATTTTTTGGATCTTCTTACTTTTCATAAGCTTGGTTGCCACGGAAAGCTTCGAAGAGTTTGTCTATATATTGGATGTTGCCGGCTCTAAATTGGTTAAAATTTAGCACGGATGGAGCGGCTAATGGTTCTCCAAGTTCAATTGGTAAAGGTAGCATTTTCAGGAATTGTCAGGGTTTTGTTTGGGGCTGTTTTTTACTTCCATTAGGTTCTTTTGGCTTTTGAGGTAGAGCTGATGACTGTTGTGTTTTGTCCTGAGAGGGCCATGCACTTCGGTTGGGATCACATTTGGCTTGAATGTGACTCTTCTTATGTAGTACAACTTTTTTTATCTCATGAAAAAAATGTTCCTTGGAAGTTTCGAGCTTAATGGTCAGATTGTTTGCGGTTATTTCCTTTATTCAATTTCAAGCCACTCATATTTTTTAGGAATGAAATATGGTTGCTGATTTTCATTCCAAAGAGGTTGTTTCTTCTAGTGTAGCTTGGTCTTGGGAGTTGCCTAGTTTTTGTGCTTCAACTCATTTACAAGATTTGAGGGGTGATGCTTCATTTCGGTTTCTAACTTGTTTAGCTTTTTGAGTTTGGGGTTATTTTTCTTTTGATTGTTTTGCTGACACTCTTTTTCCCATCTAAGGTTTTCCCTTAAGGGGTTTTTTCTTAGCTAGGTTTTAATGAGGCCAGCTATTTTTCTTTTGACCATTTTTGGTTGTTTTGACCATATTCATTTTGTATTTTCTTTTATTTTTTAATATCTTTGCCAATTCATTTTTGGCTGTTTTAGTGATGTTTCTGTGCCTTTACTTCTTTCAGGTGACCATTTCTGATTATTATTATTATTATTATTATTATTATTATGTTGAGAATAATTATGGAGGAGCTTTGGCGATTCTGGCAATTCCGGTGGATCTAGGGTGCACTAACGGTGCGGGCTGTGTGTTTTTGCATTCGCATTTATTTCATCAATATGATGACTGGCTGGCATCTGTATCTAGTTTATGATCAGTGTTTGGCGTCTGCGGTTTGTTTTTCCATTCTCGATGAGATCTGTTTCATGTCCTAGCTTTTAGTTTATTGTTTTGGTTCATCCTAGGTTGTGTTTCTTTTATTCTATCTTCATGATTGACTCTGATCCTTCTTGGGAGGGGTTTCCCTCTTTGCTGACAGCTTTTTTTGCTTTGACCAAGACTAGTGCCATTGCAGACTTTTCACTTGGAGAGGTAGTTATCTCTAGAGTGGCTACCAAGTCTCATTTACTAAGTATTTCAATGATGTCTACAAATAGGAAATCCTTGCCTAATGGTTCTTCGAAGAGTGGTCAAACGGATTCGGCGATTTCTTTTTCTATTAAAATTTCTTATCTGCATTTATAGTTCCACCTTTATACGTAACTTTAGTCATTTTGCAAGGCTTCTTGCAGATGTTGATCTTTCTGGTTTCATGCCTGAAACTCTTGTTTCGGTTGTTTATGAAAATCTTCCAGTGTTTTGTAATAATATTGGACCTGTTGTTGACTGCCGATCTCTAGATAGAGGCAAGAAACACATGGTTAAGAAGAAAGTGGTTGAGCCTTTGGTTAAACAGGTTTATAGTAAAAAAATACTATCCTTGGTTTAGTATGTTTCTTATGCAGGCGCGAATTAGCAAGGCAATATTGGTGAGGCTTATTGGGTTGTGGAGCTTGGTGAGGCCTCAGATGATCCTGCTATTTTATGAAGTCATTTTGAAGTGTTTCCTCAAAGAAAACAGAAAAATCATTTTCCTTTCAACGGCAATGTTATAAATCAAGTTTCAGAGGTTTAATCTTTTCGTACTAGTTCTTTTGATTAGCTAGTTGTTGAACCAAGAAAATCTTAAGCCTAAAGAGTTGATGATGAAGAGGAGAATAATAACAATGCTCCTGAAGATGTTTTAGATTTGATTCCTCCAGATGGTGTGGCTACTGCTCTTTACGATGGAGTAGGTAAGGATGATGGTTGTTTGAGTAATGTGGTCTTGCATGATTATGCTGTGAAAGACTCTCTAATGGCCAATGCACTTACTATTGTTACCTTGGATGAGTGGGATATTTCCATTCGAAAGGGGAAATCTTGAAGATATGGTCATATTTCCAAGAATTGTGGACAAAGGAAAGTTTCAGAGCCGATGGATATTGGATCAAGCAAGCCATTACTAGGGATGCTTCTCTATCCCGCCAATGATTATGTTGTTTTGGAATTGTTGAGGCCTTGGAAGTTCAGCCATGCAAAGGGCCTTTAGAGATGACTGGTTCACTGATCATCCTCTTTTGATTGGTCTAGGAGAGCCTCTGGTGAGTTAGGATTCTATTCCCCATTCTTTTTAGGTTTCTTTGGGTTATAAGTTTCTCTCCTCAAAACAGATTAAAAATGATAATTCTACTCTTTGGGTTTTGGTTTCTACCCATTTGGATTATGTTTCAGTTTTCAAGTATGATTTGCAACATATTTTGGTTTCTTTTAATTTGTTTGGTCATTCTTATCTTCTAACTTGTGTTTATGTGAGTGTGTTTCATAGAACCAGGAGCTCTCTCTAGAAGAGTTTGGTTGACAGTAAAGATTCTTCTATTGATCTTTGGATCATTTTAGGTGATTTTAATGTTATTTTTGGTGCTCACGCGAAGATGGGTTCTGCTTCATCTGGAACTTCTTATCATGAATTCAATGAGGCTATTGATGTTATGGATATAGTCAATGTTGATACCTTGGGGTCTTTCTTCACTTGGGCTCATCGGGGTCTTCAGATTTTTGTTGAGTTTCATTTAGATCGTGTGTTTTGTACTCAAGATTCTTTGGGCTTTGAGAGGAAAATTTCTTGCCATGCCTTTGCTCATCATCAGTGGGATCATAATCCTATTTGTTTGAAAGTTTTTAATGTTTCGGCTACTAGTCCTCGTCTTTATATATTTCAGTCAATCAGGATGAATCGCTAAGATTTCCTTAAGGTGGTCAAACAGGCTTGGGATATTCCTGTTTTTGGGAAACCTATGGCTTGTATTATGATGAAGCTCAAATCTGTTAAGCTTAGTTTGAAGTTTTGGATCAAAATTTCCTTTGGTAGTTTACATAAATGTATGGCAGATGCTCAACTCCATTTGTCACAAGTTTAGGAGGAACTTTCCTCCATTATGTTTTTTGAGAGTTGGTTTAAAAAGGAATTGGATGCTCATGCTTCTCTTGATCATGAGTAGCAGATGGAGAAGGCTAAAGGAGCAATGCTCATACTTCCTTTTTTTTCATGCTTTGCTTCATCTTAGAAAGGTAAATAAACCATTTTTATCATTTGATGATTGATGGGGCTCTTTGTGAACAAAGATAGAGAATTGAAGACCATGGTGTGGGATTATACAAATCTCTATTTTCGGATAGGGTTGCTAATCATACTAATTTCTCCATTATTCGACAAATTGTGCCTCGAATTTTTACTGAAAATGAGAGTAATTTTCTTTTGGCTATTCCAACTTCTCAAAAGGTAATTGGGTTTGTTTAGTCTTGTTCCAAATAATTATCCTAGTCCATATGGTTTTCTTGGTGTTTTCTTTCATACAGTTTGGGACCTTATTGAGTTTGAGAAGTTTCCACTGTTAAACATTTTACATTTTGTTGTTTTTGGCTTTGTTCAAGCTGGTTGATATCTAAATTTATGGTGCATCTTTGTAAAGAGCCAAATGCTATTGTGATAAAGAAATTTTGTCTGATTATTCTCGGCAATTTTCTATTTAAAATCTGTACAAAAATCTTGGTTGATCAGTTAGTGGGGGTGGTTGGTAGAATTGTTTATGGCAACCAGTTCGTGTTTTTTTGAGGTCAACATATCGAAGTGTATTGGAGCCACTTCTAACTGTGTTAACTTAATGGACCGTCATTGTTTTGGTGGCAATGGAACTTGACATTTGCAAAGCTTATGACACCATGGACTGAAATTTTATATATGTTGCTTTTTCAACTTTTGGCTTTTTTGAGTCTTATATCCCTTGCTTGAAAGCCAATTTTAGCTCCACCAAAATTTCCATTATGTTAAATGGATCCCCCATGGATTATTTTCCTTGTTCCAGAGGCGTTCATCAAGGTGATCCATTTATCCTCTGCTATTTAATCTTCATATGGTGAAGGATGGACCTTTTACTCTGATGTATTTCATGCGTCAATGTATGGTTCCTTCGCATTTAATTTATGTAGATGTCACTATTCTTTTTGCTAAGGTCACTACTATTAATCTTTAGAGAATATTACCGGTATTCATCTCTATAGCTTTCTTTTGAGTCAATACATCAATTAGGACAAGTTGCATATTTATCTTGGATCAGAAATTTCTGCTGCTAGACAAGCTTTTTTGGAATGCAAATTTCCAGTATTAAAAAAGGTTCTTTTCATTTTTAATATTTGGGTGTTCCTTTAGCGGATCGTATCGTATACTTGCTTCCTTTGACTCATAGAAAGGCAAGCCTCTGTGTTTTACTGGGAAACTTTTTCTTATTAATTATGTTATTACCTCGGCTTTGTTCACACTATTTCTATTTACCACTAGCCAACAGGTCTTCTCAAAGAGCTTAGTCTAGCTATCAAGAACTTTTTATGGACTAGTTTTACTCTTTCAAAGAAATCGGTTAGGGTTTCATGGTCCACTTGTTGCTTTTCTAAGGTTCAAGGTGATTTTGGAGTTAAAAGTTTGGTTGATTTCAATGAAGCGATGCTTAGCAAGCTTGCTTGGAAGTTTCTGACAGAATTCTTCTATTTTCAATTTTTTGAGAGACCATTATAAAGGTAAGCATAATCGCCTTTTTATGCCACCTCATTTACTTGGCCTCCTATCTGTAATCTTAGTAATCGTCTAAGGAGGGAGAGTTGTTGGATTCCTTGTCGGGATTCCAAAGTGAAGTTCAGGGTTGATAATTTGATTGGTCATCCTTTGGTGGATTTTGTTGATCTGGTTTAGGACCTAGATGTTTGTATTTTTGATGTGGGCATCAAGCGCTCTTCTAGCATGGATGTTCATGATAAGGACATTACATTGCCAAGTGGACCAGTGACGTGTTATCGAGCTAAGAAGATCAAAGAGGGAATGCTTGGACTTGTGAAAAGAATTATGGATGAAGATCGATTCAAGTTTCCAAATGATTTGGACACTTTTCCGAGGCCTAATGATGATTTAAGCATGTTGTCCAAGCAAGGGATGAAAGTCGTAACGATGCTCGAGAGTTGCGGAGACGAAATGACATCATTTTAAAAATAAGCATCTTATAATGGCAGTTTCGTAATTTAGCTATTTTTGAATTATAATGGCAGTTTCATAATTTAGCTATGTACGGATTATAATGGCAGTTTTGTAATATTTACTATTTTTGTTTTTAAGGTTAGTTTTCAGCCTTAGGATTACTTTCTTAATATTTAATGGTTTAGATTGATTCTTGATCTAACCCTAGTCCTTATATAAAGGGGGATCAATTCCTTTGTACGACAGTTTTGAGTTTTTATTCAATTGAAAGAAATAAATTTTTTATTGCTCCTAGGAGTGTTCTTGCAAGGTGAGGAATCAATTTCTTCTTCTTGTTGCATTTAGAGTTGAATGCTCTTATCAAAGTAGAAATACTTTGTGGCGATTATTCTTTTCTTTCCCTGGCCTTCTAATCCACGTTTTTAGATACAAGTTATCTAAGGGTTTGGTAGGGTGGGTTCTTGTTTCCAATTACTGTTCAATATTTCTTGTGTGTTTGGGGTTTTAGATTCTTTAATCTTGGGGTTCCGCATCAATTTCAGGTGTTTTATCTTCTATTGTAGTGTTGCTATGCTATATTGGGGAAGAATTTCTTGAGGTTGCTATTCAAATGGCTTCTTTTAAAATGGACTCTCAAGTTTTCGACAGGCTTGTTTTGATGCCTTCTCATTTGGATAATATCTCTTGGAATCTTTTCCACAAACATATGGATAACTCTTTGCCATCTTTTGCTTGGATTAAATTTCCTTGGCAAAATTATATTCCTCATTCTCGCTCCCTATTGTGTTGGCGTCTCTTTTTGAGGCTCCTCCCTATTGATGTGGTTTTTTGTCATCATGATTGCAGCTTCCTTCTAGGTGTCCAATTTGTAAAATGAATGAGGAAACTTTTACTCGTACATTTCTTTTGTGTCCTTTTGCTGCTGCTTTTTGGAATTTCATTTCTTCTTAGTTTGGTAAGAATGTGGATATTTCAGATTCTTGTTTGCATCTGTATAAGTCAGCCACAAAAATTTCCATGAGTAGTCATGTTTACGGTGATTGACATGACGCTATCATTGCGGGTTTCAATGTTTTATGGTACGTGTGTAAGCAATCTTATCATTTTGATGTTGCATTCCTTTATGACGTGCTTTTCTGGTTGTTTGGTGTGCTACCCTTGAGAAAACTCTCTTTTTTCATGAAGAACCTTGGTGTTTGTTTGACACTGGCTAAAACTTCTCAAATTATGGACATTTTTTTATGTCGGCCTCTTGCTCACTGGATTAAGGTTAACACTAATGGTGGAACTAATGGAGCTTCTTGTCTAGTGGCTGGTGGAGCAGTTTTTTGAATTCCTCAAAGTTTGATTACGGGTTGTTTTGCCACTAATGTTTGTGTGGTCTTTACTTTTGAAGTTGAGATCTTAGCTATCATGTTTGCCATTGGAAAAGCTAAGGAGTTTGTTTGGGATCCTATATGGATTGAGTGTGACTCCTCTGTTGTTAATCTTTTGCAACATAAATCTTTTTAGGTTTTGTGGAGGTATAAATTCTGATGGTCGATTGTCTTTCTTTAGTTTTCTTTGGTTCAACACAAGTTTACTCACATTTACCGTGAGGGGAATTATATTGCCGACATTCTATTAAAGAGAGGAGTGCATGCTTCTACCAATTAGTTGTGGAATCTTCTACCTGATTTTTGAGCTGCAGCTTTCTTTGCTAATAGGAATTGTTTTGCTTTTTCATTCTTCCTAGCTCATAGGATTGGTTGTAATAATGATACTCTTTTTCCTTATATCGGTTTCCTTGTTGCGGTTTCACGTTATAAGGTTTTATCGAGGCCAATTAGTTTTTTAGTTGTTAGTTTTATGGTTGTTAGTTTCGTATAAGTTGACAGCCATTGAGCTAATGCATATAGGTGAACCTAGGTTGGCATATTTCAATTTTGCATATGCTTTTGTGGATTATTTTTTATGATGGATCCTTTGGAATAAATTGGTGGGTTTTATTCTTTTTCAGAGCTGTGGTTGGTGTCGGGTGATTTTTATGCTATTTTAGGCTCTCATGAGAAAACCAGGCAGCAACCGATCAAAGTTGCTTGTGAAGATTTTTAAAAGGCTATTGATAATATAGTGTTGATTCTAGTGGACACAATAGGAAATTTTTTCACTTGGGTTCATTTGGGGTCGAAGGCTTTTTCTCAGAGTAAGTTGGACATAACTATAGTTAATTTAGTGTGTCTGGACAAATGGACTTTGGTTACTTGTACTACTCTTCCCTTGCATCATTCAGATCATGTCCTTTATTGGTTCATTTGATCTTGTAGTGCCTCGCTAGTTTCAGTTTTCAGCTACTTGGGTTGGTCATGCAATGTTTCAGTAAGTGGTGGCTAATTCTTGGGAAAGCCTGATTCACATTAATAATATATTTGCTTGGGTTTTGGCTAAGCTTATCCGGTTGAAGGGTCACCTTATAAATTTGAGTAAACTTTACTTTAGGGAGTTGGATTTGCATATCATTAACACTCATAATACTTTAGCTGATATTTAGTTCAAATTGAATGGTAATTTCTTGGAGGCTCTTCACAAAGAGAAAATGGAGGCTCTTTAAGATGCAAGATGATTTTATAGCCACACGGGATAATATTTTGAATGAAATATGTTGAGAATTCAAATTTTTTCCATGCTTATCTCCGCAAGCATAAGTCTCAGAATTCAATTCCCTCTCTACTTTATTGATGGTCATGTTACTGATGATAGCCACAAATTAAAGATCATATCATAAGTTACTTCAAAGGGTTGTTCTCTTAAGAGGGTTCCCATCTGCATGATGTGGTTTTGGAAGATGTGATCCCGAACATGGTTATAGCTGCGGAGAATGTTTTACTCATTGTTGTCCGTTCATTGGCAGGGATTAGTTTTTCATATGGATTCAGATAGTGCTCCTGGTCTGGACAAGTTTTCAGGAAAAAAAATTCATGCTTGTTGCGATACGGTTGGCCTAGACATTTCGTTAGTTGTTATGCATTTCTTTAGGACTGGGGTTATGCATTTGGACTTGAACTCCAATTTTATGGTCCTGATTCTCAAAATGGAGTATGTTTTATCAATTGATCAATACCAATCTATTGTTTTACTTAATTTTTTGTACAAAGTCATCATAAAACTTTTAGGCCACCGGCTTTCCGGGGTGGCGGTAAAAATTACAACTGAAAATCAGTTTAGATTTTGAAAAGGTAGAAATAATGAAGAATGCATTGTCTCCACTTCTGAATGTGATAATTTATTAGATAAGAATTATGTTGGGGGGGGGGGGGGGGGGGAGGGGAGGAAATACTATGAAGATTGATATTAGAAAAGCGTTTGACTCCATGCGTTGGTCTATTATCCTCGATGTCTTAAGGCACTTTGGGTTCTCGAAGACTTTTTGTACTTGAATTGGCAATATTTTTTCATCAGCTGGGAATCTTGCAGGAAATTTTTCTTATTGTTGTGGTTCGATAAGGAGATCCGCTGTCTCTTTTCCACTTTGGTTTGGAAATAAATGAGTCGGTTACTTTGTTCCAAGGTCTCTTGCAAGATGTTGAGTCCAATTATGGCTACTAGGGTTGTTGCTGCTCTAACTCATTTATTAGATGCAGATGATGTCATTCTTTTATGTTCGGGTATAGGGATTAATGTGGATATTGTTGCTTTGATTTTTATGCATTATGGTTGGGTCTTAGGCCAAATTGCCAATTAGAATAAATTGTTTATCTATTTTGGTAAGCATGTCCGGCGGTCAATGAGGGCTTCTTTGATGTGTAAATTGAACATGTGAGAGGGTTTTTTTCCTTTCAACTACCTCCCCGTTCCTTTGTCTAAAGGTAGTCAAAAAGTTGATATTTACAATTGGTGGCTGATAAAATTATTAGTCATCTTGAAAGGTGGAATGGTAAAACTCTTTCTATGGCGGGCTGAGTTTGTCTAGTCAATTTAGTTCTTGGTTATGTGTCCATTCACACTTTCCTAGTTTATATGTGGCATTCGGGATTGCTGAAAAGTTTGAATACTATGATTAAAAGATTTATTTGGTCAAGCTCGGTTGATGAAACAAAGTTAATTACTGGTTTTTGGTCTCAATGCTGTAAACTGATTGTTTTTGGTTTAGGGGTTAGGAATATGAGGTTGTTGAATAAAGCTCTTCTTAGGAAATTTACTTGGAATTTTTTGTTAAAGAAGTCTTTCGTTTTTTGATTTCTTAGGAAGAAGTATTTAACTAAGATGTGTTTTAGTTATCGTTTGCATGTTACATATCTTTTTGGTCGGTTCTTCAGGTTTGCTATGATATGATTTACCCTAATTGTCATTGGTTGATTGGGAGGCACTCGAAGATTAATTCTCATTCGATAACTAGCTTGGTTCTCCTATTTGTGATATGGTGGATATTTCTTCTGCAGTTTGGAACCTAAAGGCTTTGGTTTTGGATTTCTGCAACTAAATAAGTTGGGTTTTTCTAGATTTCTTGAGACAATCATCCACATGTGGCATCTCTTATTGATTCTTATGGTTTTTTTTAAGTTGGATGATAAATTGGTCTGGACAAGGTCTTTTTTTAGATAGGTTACTTCTAAAGATATGTATAATTTTTTAGTTCAAGATAATATTGCTAATAGAAGTTGGTTGAGACTATGGGAAAACTATATTCCTTCATGTAGGTCAATTGGGTTGGAGATTATTGCACATGCATTTGCCAATGGAGAATAGGCTCAGTAAACTTGGGTTTTAGTTGGCTTCTCAATATTCTATTTGTTGCATTGTTGTAGACGATTTGATCACTTGTTTTTAGGTTGCCCTTTTGCTCAAGCTCTATGGACTTGGTTCGGGGCTCTTTTCAAAACATTGATTGGTTTTTCAGATTCAACTCAGCAATTTTTTTATGGACATGTTGAAGTGCAAGTTCAGTTCTTAGTTAAGTTGTTTATCGAACTCGAGATGTATTGCAATTATCATGGCAATATGGACATCTCAGAATAAGCTGATTTTTGAAAAGGTGCATTTGTCTTTGGTTATTTATTTTGGTTTTGTCCTGAATTCCATGAGAGAGGCTAGCTTGTTCAAGATTGGGCTTATGCAAACTAATGTTAATGATTTACTCATTCTTCAAAATTTGGGTCTTCAAGGCATTCCTTCAAAGGCTCTTAAGGTGAGACATGCTACTTGGTTAGCACCTTAGCTGGGATGGACTAAATCTACGATGATAGCGAGCATAATATCTATCCTGACTAATGTCCTAGCCTATATAGAAAGGGAAAGGATTTTATCATGTCCTCTCACCTTTTGGCAGGAAAGCATAATCGTATATTCTCTAGGACTCAATAACATTAAGCCAGAAACTTTGCATTTACAGGCTTTGTCACTAGATTTTGTGCCATAAATGCAGAAATCTACAAATGCTCAAGTTTGGTTGTGTTTCTATCTTAATTAGGTTTATTGGCATCCAAATATTTTGGCTGATCTAGTAAGATGTGTTGGAGTTTCTCTCAAATTTGATCAAAACACAGTTGCAGTGGAATTTCTTCATGTTTCAAGACTTTTATTTGATATTGATTTGGCTTTTACATTGCAGGACTCTATTTTACTTAGCATAGAGAAGGGGTACGATTACAATTTATATGTACTATGAGAACTTGCTAGATTTCTATACTTTTTGTATGAGTGTGGGGCACGTCATTGCAAATTGTTAGAGACTTGAGAGGAGGATTGTGCAACATACATATAAGAAGTCGATTGTTAACAATATGGAAAAACAAGTTTTTAATCTCAAGAAATGGGTTCTCATAGGTACCTGTTAAAAAAGCAAGTTTTTTGCAAGCAGTTTAGATGACAGCCTATTAAAAGTTAATAGAGGTACCTGCATTGTTTTCAACAAGGAATTCTTTTAATTCTTTAAAGAAAGCAACATAAGGTGTTAAGGTTGTTGGGGAGGAGGGTTAGGTTTCTATTACTGTAGTTCAGGGATGAGGTTACTATTACTAATCATTTTGAGTTGTTGATGGAACAAGTTCCTTTGGATGATAATATAGTGAATCATTTTTTGGAGGCTTCTAGTTTTCGTACTCATTCTATGGATGAGCTCATTGTTAAAGCTAGGAAATCTTGGGCATAGCAGGTTAAAGATGATGATGGGGATAGTGACAAAGATCCATATGACAGTGCTCCAACGTTGAATCTACAAGTGAGCAAAGTTATTGGTCCTTTTGAGGTGGAAGAAGGTGACAACGCGCCTGAGGTTGTCACTCGTGGGGTTTTGATGATTAAGGGACCTACTACTATTTGAGACGTTTCAAAGCAGGTAAATCTAGCAAGTACCCTTTCTATTGTTCCGTTTGGAAAATAAATAATTGTAATAGATGTGGTGCGATGTGGCTAGCTTGCCAAAAACATGAGGCAGCGGAAAATTCAAGAGCAGAAAATGATTGGAATGAGCAAACCCTTGACAAGGGGATCGTCACATGCCTCTTATCAATAAAAGTCATTTTTGGAACTATTGGGGGATTGGGAATCTGGCAACCCGATGTGTTTTACATGATTTTATGTTCAGTTTCGTCCTATTTTCTTATGCCTTGCAAAAAATCTTTGTTGTTAAGGACTCTTTTCCTTTTGTTTTTTGGAATGGATTGGGTTTGCATTTGTTAACTGTTAATTTACATTATCCTATTCCTACAATGTGGCTTTTGGATTCTCTTGATGTCTTCGATGTTGTAGTTCTCTGTATGGGGTAAAGTTCAGGTTCTTTCTTTCATTTATGCAAGTGTGTTTTGTAGAAAACATTTCTCGTTGTGTTGATCACTACTTGGTTTGGTTTCTCAAATTTGTCATCCTTGGGAAATTTTGGGTAACTTTAATGATGTTATGGAAGCGAATGAAAAGATGGGTGCTCCCTCTATTTGTATTTCATGTGATGAATTTAAAGCTACTATTGATTCGTTTGATTTCTTTCCAATTGAGACGGTTGGTACCTTTTATACTTGGGCTAGATGAGGTGTTAATAGGTTTTTAGAGTCCAAATTAGATAGTATTTTTTGTTCTTCTAGTTGTCTTTTGGCTTGCAATTCTATTTCTAGTTTGGCTTTTGCTAGTCATTCTTCAGATCACAACCCTCTATTGGATTCTTTGATTATTGGCCCTAAACCATTTCATTTTCAAGCTATGTGGTACAATGATGCTATTTTCCTTATATGATTCAATGTTGTTGGTATATTGGTATTTCTACTTTCCAGTAAGCCTTTGGTTAACTGAACATTACGAAGCTTAGGTTCTTAAGGTCGGAAATTCATAAACGGAATAAAGAGGTTTCAGTGATTTGAACATGCATATCAATAAGGCTCAGTTAGATTTGCAAATTGTTGGAAATTTAAAAGGAATTAATTACATAATCTGAACACTACAACATAATATATACTGCCATCCTAGGATAACCCTAGCATTAAATAAAAAGAAATTACTAGGTCAAATCCCATGATTTGTGGGATACCTTTAACATAATTGGAAACTTAGAAAGCTTACCTAAAGTATGCCTAATTATAAGGATACAATATATAATCTAAATAACTTCTTAAAATAGCTATTGTTTTCTCACACTCTCCCTCAAGCTGGTGAATAGGTATTCTCTATTCCCAGCTTGGATACAATAGTTTGGAAAACAGGGCTACTCAACCCTTTGGTAAGAACATCAGCAAGTTGACCATGCGTAGATATGTAAGGTGTACAAATCTCCAACTTCTCTTTGATAAAGTGTCTGTCTACTTCAATGTGCTTCGTTCGGTCATGTTGAACAAGGTTGTGAGTTATGCTGATTGCAAATTTGATATCACAATAGAGTCTCATAGGACCATCCCACTTAATCTTCAAATCTCCAAGAATGATCTTCAACCAAAGTAGTTCACACACACCTTGAGCCATTGCCCAAAATTCAGCCTCAACACTTAACCTAGCTACCACACTTTATTTTTTACTTCTCCATGTCACAAGATTCCCACCAAGAAAGGTGCAATATCCCGATGTTGATCTACTATCAAGAATGGATCCAGCATAATCAGCGTATGTATATGCCTCGAGTATCAATCCTCCATTTCTTCTAAACGAGATACCTTTCCCCGGTGTTCCCTTTAGATATTGTAGTACTCTATGAGCTGCTTGTAAGTGAACTTCCTTTGGGCTATGCATAAACTAACTAATCACACTTACTGCATATGCTATATATGGTTGCGTGTGAGACAAATAAATGAGTCCTCCTACCAGATGTTGGTATGTTTCTCTGTCTACTGCAGCATCCTCCTTTGCTTTCCCAAGTTTAAGATTAGGATTCATGGGAGTGCTTGCTAGTTTGCATGTCGTTTTGCCAGTTTCCTTAAGAGGATCTGTAACATATTTTTGTTGAGAAATAAAAATTCCCTACCTAGAATGAGCAACCTCAATCCTGAGAAAATACTTTAGTCTTCCTAATGCTTTAATCTCAAACTCCATAGCCAAACAATGACTCAAGACTTGTTTCTCCTTAACATCATCTCCTATCACTATTATGTCGTCAACATACACCAGAAGGGCTGTAACTCCCCCTGATGGAGAGTGTTTGATGAATAATGTATGGTCCCCTTGGCTTTGTTTATATCCCATAGCTAACATAACTCTTGCAAATCTCCCAATCCACCAGAAGGGCTGTAACTCCCCATGATGGAGAGTGTTTGATGAATAATGTATGGTCTCCTTGGCTTTGTTTATATCCAATAGCTAACATAACTCTTGCAAATCTCCCAAACCGTGCCCGTGGTGATTGCTTAAGGCCATACAATGCCATTTTCAATTTACACACTGTATAAGCAGCCAAATTCTTCCTATATACTGGTGGAACCTCCATATAAATCTCTTCTTCTAGCTTCCCATGTAAGAAAGCATTTTTTGTAGAAACTAAATTGAAAAGTAATCAAATATTTATAAATATATATATTACAAATTAATAAACTAAATTGAGATACATTGAAAATATAATAAAGAACCTATATATGATAGCCTTGATAATACTCCGAGGTCTGTGTAATACCATAGTTTCCTTAATAACAATTTTGTCTCCACTGGTGCGAATGGTTTATTGACGATCGTCTCACAGGATACAACGGATACTCCCAATCTTTGGTTTTAGCACCACCAAATATTTAACTTCGAACTTGGAAAATACCTCAACTTTATCCCCATTCTTACTTAAACTCAAAAAACAGATATTGATCTCTTCTACTTCTATTTCACTTATCTATAAATTAACCTCAAAAACTATATACGTATATATAGTAAACTAAAAATGAAACTGACAAACAAACAATTAAAACTAAATTAAAACCTAATTAAACAATTTAATTTATTCAATAAAAACGTTTAGTTTTGTAATCGGCAATAGTTACAAAAATCCAACAATCCCCCACATGAATAAATTAAACTAGCCTCATTCTAAACACAGCTAATAAAAGCTTTACAGTTGGAGTCTGCATAGGATAGGTAGATGTTACTCTTTGAACCTTCCTTTGTGAAAATGTATTTACCTTATTGATTAAATGGTAGACACGATGTCCTTGAACCATTATATCATTTATGTAAATGATGATACACCTCACATAGGACCCCTTCATGATATTTTCCAATTCTCATTATTATGTTTGTTTTGCCCATGAACATTGTCCTGGTTCTTCAAGAGTTTAAAGAATTGCACCCACCACAATTCTCCTTGAACCTAGATCTTGGGATCTCTAGTCACATAGGCCGGGTTTCCATCATATTGACTTTCCTTTCATGAGCTTCAATCCCATTCGCCTTGATGACTTCTCAACTAGTTCTCTATTTAACCCCTTGGTTAGTGGATTCGCAATATTTTCTTTCGGCTTTACGTAGTCTATAGAAATCACTCCAGTTGAGATTAACTGTCTAATGGAATTATGTCTTCGACGTATATATCTTGACTTTCCATTATACATGATATTATGTGCCCTGCTAATTGCAGATTGACTATCGCAATGTAAGCTTATTGCAGGCACAGGTTTCAGCCATTGTGGAATGTCTTCTAAGAACTAACGTAACCATTCAGCCTCTTCTCCACATTTGTCCGAAGCTATGAACTCAGATTCCATAGTGGAACGAGCTATAACTGATTGTTTGGAGGACTTCCATGTTACAGCTGCACCAGGCAACGTAAATACATATCCACTAGTGGACTTTGAATTCTTTATATCAGAAATCCAACTAGCAACACTATATCCTTCTAATATAGCTGGATATCTTGTGTAGTGCAGTCCATAATCACGAGTATATCGTAAGTACCTCAGTACTCGCGCTATCCCTTTCTAATGATCTTGGTTTGGATTACTCGTGTATCTACTTAGTCTACTTATTGAGTAGGCTATATCCGGTCTAGTGCAACTCATTAGGTACATTAGACTACCAATCACCCTAGAATATTCTACTTGGAAAACACCCTCTCCTTTATTCTTGGAAAGATGTAAATTCATATTTATGGGTGTTCTGGCTATACTAGTATCATCTTTACTGAATTTATCCAATATTTTATCAATATAATGTGTCTGACTAAGAATGATTCCATTCGAAGACCTGGAAATTTTAATTACCAGTATCACATATGCAAGCCCCATGTCTTTCATATCAAACTTTGTATTTAACAAAGTTTTGGTCGTTTGGATCATATTATCGCTACTACCCACGATAAATATGTCATCTACATATAGATATAAAATGACATATCTATCGTCTGTATCTTTTATATAGATACACTTGTCACATTCATTTATTTTGTACCCACTTTCCAACATGGCACAATCAAATTTCTGATGCCATTGTTTTGGAGCTTGTTTTAGACCATACAGAAATTTCACCATTCTACAAACTTTCCACTCTTGTCCTGGAGCAGAAAAACCCAAAGGTTGCTCCATATAGATCTCCTCATCAAGATCCCCATTTAGAAATGCTGTTTTTACATCCATCTGATGTATCTCTAAATTCCATAAGGCTGCTATGGCAATCACCATCCTTATGGAATTTATTCTCGTCACTGGTGAATATATATCAAAATAATCAAAGCCTTCATTTTGCTTGTAACCCTTTATTACTAGCCTTGCCTTGTATTTATCAATAGTTTCATCTGCTTTCATTTTCCTCTTGAAAATCCACTTGTAACCCAAAGGTTTACAACCAAGAGGTAGATCCACTAACTCCCAATTATGGTTTTGCAAAATGGAATCTATTTCACTTTTGATTGCCTTTTTCCATAAAGGACATTCATGATAGTTTATAGCTTCCTGAAAGCTTTGAGGTTCGCTCTCGAACATGTAAGTAAGAAAATCTGGACCAAAAGATTTTTCTATTCTTATTCTCTTACTACGTCTAAGTTGAACCTCATCATCTTGTCCATGATCACTATCTAGACTATCATCATAGACATATTCAAATGTTCGTTTTGACAAACTCGGTCCCTCATCAAATTTGTATGGAAAATTATGCTCGAAAAACGAAACATTTCTTGATTCCATTATTGTATTTCTGTGTATATCTGAAATTTTAGATCTGTACACAAAAAATCGATATGCATTGCTATTTTGTGCATAACCAATAAAAAAGCAATCAACTGTTTTTGGACCAATCTTTACTCTCTTTGGAATAGGTACAACTACTTTGGCTAGACACCCCCACATTCGTAAATAATTGTAGGAAGGTTGTCTTCCATGCCAAAGCTCATAAGGTATTTTCACCTCTTTCTTCTGGGGCACCTTATTTAAAAGGTAATCTGCTGATAAAATAGCTTCCCCCCACAAGTTCTGAGGTAACCCCATAACTTAATAGCATTGCATTCATCATTTCCTTGAGGGTTCGATTTTTCCATTCAGCCACACCATTGGACTGTGGTGAATACGGTGGAGTGACTTCATGTCTTATCCCATTTTGAGCACAAAATTCACCAAAAGGATTTACATATTCGCCACCGCGATCACTCCTTATTACTTTTATTTTCTTATTAAGTTGATTCTCAACTTCAGCCTTATAGAGTATAAATTTCTCTAAGGCTTCATCTTTGCCTTTTAACAAATAGACATAGCAATATTCCGTGCTATCATCAACAAAGGTAATAAAATATTTATTGCCTCCTCTTCTTGGTGCAAATTTCAATCACATATGTCACTATGGATCATATCTAAAGGTTCGATATTCTTTTCAATAGTTTGATATGATAACCTCGTCATTTTTTCCTCAACGCAAGTTTCACACTTATATTTATTGTCAATTTGAAATGTGGGAATATGATTTAAGTTAATTAATCTCCTCAGAGTATTATAATTAACATGTCATAGTCTACCATGCTACAAATTGGAAGACTCAAGCAAGTAAGCAGAAGAAGTACTAGCTTTATTCATATTTTTAGGCTTTACAGTCATTGCATTAAGTTTGAAAAGCCCATTGGCTACATAGCCCTTTCACACAAACATATTATATTTTGACAATATGACCTTATCAGACTCAAACACCATACGAAATCCATGCTTTCTTAGAAGCGATTCCGATACCAGATTTTTACGTATATTTGGTACATACAACACGTTGTTCAGAGTCAAGTCTTTCCCGGAGGTCATCTTCAGATTCACCTTCATTTCTCCTTTTATTTCAGACATTGCAGAATTTCCCATAGATAATTTCTTCCCACTTTTAGTTAGTTCGAAGGAAGTGAACAACCCTCTGTCTGAGCATATGTGGCGAGTTGCACCAGTGTCAATCCACCATTCCTTTAGGTTTGACCCAACAATATTCACTTCAGAAACTACAACACTTCAAGGCATCCACAGCTATGAGAGTACTTGCATCGCTATTTTTATTGCTCTCTAGTGTCTCTTCACTCAAGAACCTAGCCAGTTCAATGTGGTCAAATAGAATAACATCTTTTGTTGCCACCTTTTAAAATCCTTTCCATCAAATTTTTCCGGCTTTTCTGCATGATTCACGGGTATAAAAATTGGTGCCATCAAAGTTGGCGCTTTTGCCACAGGAACGGAATTCACGTTGTCAGAGTAAACATTAACCTCTGTTGTCATTTAGTATACGATGGAAATATAAATTTATTAGTTGTTGAACAAAATTGTCCAAACACACTGATTATACAAATTTCACCAAGTAAATTGCACAAATTTGAAGTTTAAAACTCAATTTAAAATCCCCACAAATTTACTGTATACACCCATATAATTTCTCTATACAGACATGAATTTTTTTGTATACATTGTTAATGCGGTCAACAATCAACGTTGGTCAACTATCAACAATGGTCAACGTTGGCCAATAGTCAACGGTCAACAGTCGGTTGGGCAACAGTCAACGATCTACGTGGCATGTGCCACGTCATCAACCTGTCAGCGTAAAAGCTCCACGTGGATGCCCACGTCACTATCCACGTGTCATGGGCCAGCCCTACAAATGGTATGTGCCTCAGCCCATTATTGGGCCCAATTGGACTAGTCCCAATCCCAGCCTAGCCCAATCTTAGGCCAAACCCAGTCCAGGCCAAGCCCAAGCCATGCTAGGCCTGTTGCCTCAGCCCAGATGCCCAAAGCGTTAAAACGACGTCTTTTTGGGTTTACTTCTTCACCCATTTTCTTGCAACCGGGTTGGGTATGGGTCTCGCGACCCGGTTCATAACTCGGCTGTATCTCCTTAGTTTGACCTCTATTTTCGATGTCGTTTGTCAGGTTTTCTTAAGATTAACAGCGAATCGTTCTTAAGATTATAGAAACTAAATCGAAAAGTAATCAAATATTTATAAATATATATATTATAAATTAATAAACTAAATTGAGATACATGGAAAATATAATAAAGAACCTGTATATGACAGCTTTGATAATACTCTGAGGTTTGTGTAATACTACAATTTCCTTAAGAACGATTTCGTCTCCACTAGTGCGAATGGTTCGTTGACGATAGTCTCCCAGGATACAACGGATACTCCCAATCATTGGTTTTAGCACCACCAAAGATTTAACTTCGAACTTGGAAAATACCTCAACTTTATCCAACTCTTACTTAAACTCAAAAAATAGATATTGATCTCTTCTACTTCTATTTAACTTATCTATATATTAACATCAAAAACTATATACGTATATATAGTAAACTAAAAATGAAACTAACAAACAAACAATTAAAACTAAATTAAAATCTAATTAAACAATTTAATTTATTCAATAAAAACGTTTAGTTTTGTAACCGACAACAATTACAAAAATGTAACATTTTTAACATCAAACTGTTGCAAATCCCAACCATAATTAGCTGCTAGTGATAACAATTTAATTTATTCAATAAAAACGTTTAGTTTTGTAACCGACAACAATTACAAAAATCCAACATTTTTAACATCAAACTGTTGCAATCCTAACCATAATTAGTTGCTAGTGATAACAATACTCTAACAGTGTTCATTTTTGCAACAGGAGCAAAGGTTTCTAGATAATCAATTCCATATGTTCGAGTATACCCCTTGGCTATAAACCACGCCTTGTATCTCTCAATTGACCCATCTGCTCTATACTTAATTGTATACACCCACTTGCAGCCCACCATTTTCTTTCCTTTTGGTAATTTTACTAACTCCCAAGTCTTATTTTTTCTCAATGCCTCCATATCCACATTCATAGCTTGTTTCCATTTATCATTGGACAAAGCCTTAGATAAGGTGGTTGGAATGGTGATGGTATTTTGGCTTACAAGGAATGCTTGATGAAATGGTGAAAAATTCTTAAATGACAAATAATGTGCAAGAGTTTAGACAGGCTGTTTTACACATTTTCTGGTTCCCTTCCTAATGGAAATTGGAACGTCCAGGTCATCAGTATAAATAGTAGATTTAGTTTCATCTTGCAATGAATGGTTATAAATTGTTACCTCATTCAAAGGATCTGAGTTGGACTCTTGGAGTTGCACAGGTTCAGGAATAGCCATCATCCTCCTAGTAAACACCTTGCCAAATCACACATTCTCAGGAGCAGAATCAGTATTTTCCTTTGGTCCATGTTGAGTTTCAGGTTCAGATGCAGGTATAGGTGTGGGTTCAGGTAAAGATTTAGAAAAACTTGCAGACACATGGTTAGACAAGATGTACAAGTAGGTGAAGCTGCTGGTTTCGAGGTTTTAGATATAGGAATTGAAGACAAGTCAAGCAAAAAATGTTGCAAAAGATCTTTCTTATCTTCCCGAATTGAGTTCTCCCCCTGAAGATAAGGATTAGTGAAGTAAGACTATTTTTCATTGAATGTGACATCCATGGAGACGTAAAATTTCTTTGACCGAAGGTGGTAACACTTGTATCCCTTTTGAGTTGAAGAATAGCCCACAAAGACACATGTTAGAGCCCTTGGATCTAACTTTCTCCTATTTTGACTATGAACATCGACAAATGACGTGCACCCAAAAATTTTAGGAAGACGATGGTTTGTAGTTTTTAAGTCTGGGTAAAATGTTGAAAGCATGTCTATACGACTCTTCAAACCTAAAACTCTTGAACAAAAACGATTTATTAAATAAGTGGCTGTAAGAATTGCTTCCCCCAAAAAAGCTTTAGGCACATTTTTTTGAAACAATAAAGCTCTGGTTTTTTCAAGGAGATGACCATTTTTCCACTCTGCTACCCGATTTTGCTATGGGGTATTGACACAAGACGACTCATGCACTATCCTTTCTTTTTGACAAAATGGGGTAAGAGTTTGATTGAAATAATCCCTGGCATTATCTTATCTAAACCTTTGATATTAACCCCAAATTGATTTTTGATCATGGAACATAAATTTTGAAACACAGTACTGACATCAGACTTATGTTTAAGCAGAAAAACCCAGGTAATCCAAGTACAATCATCAATAAACAAAGCAAACCATCTTGCTCCAGAAACACTAGAAACTGTAGATGGACCCCAAATATCACTATGGATAAGATAGAAAGGAGCACAACTTCTTTTATTACTAATATGAAAAGATACACACTTGTGTTTAGCAAGTTCACACACCTCACACTAAAAATTTTCAACACCTAAACCCTTAAACAAAGAAGGGAACATGGTTTTAATAATTCTAAATGATGGATGTCCGAGTCGACAATATTAAAGTAAAATATTTTCTTTATTGGACAAGATAGACTCTGAAATAAAAGAAGAGGGTAATCTGCCCCTGGTCATGTTTGACTAACTTGGTTCTTGTAGATAGTAGAGGCCATCCCTTTCTCTAGCATGTCCAATCATCCTCCTCGAATGTTTTTCCTGAAATATACAATTACTACTGTAAAAAAATCACATAACATTGTTAATCTTGAGTAAGCTTGTGTATAGAGACAAGGTTTGTGGACAATTTAGGAACATGAAGGACATTTTTCAAAGTCATTGAGGGACTTATTTTAACATTCCCTAAACTTGCTACAGTGATCAAGGATCCATCAGCTGTGGCTATTTTTTTATTACTTGTGCATGGAGTATAGGAAGAAAAAATATTGGATGAACGGGTCATATGATCGGTAGCTCCTGAGTCCATAACCTAGGAGTTGGTAAGAGTTTTAGCTGAGGTATTTAACCCAATGGAAGATAAAATCTCACCTGAATTTGCCAAAGTGCAAGTACCGGAGAATCCTTCAGATTTTCCGAGACTATTGATCAGTGATCTCAACTTCTCAATCTCTTCTTGGTTGAAACTACTTGGCTCCTGCAATGTGAATTCAGCTTGTGAACCAGCAGCGATGTGGACCTATCCATTGTTCTGTGGTTTACCTACTTTTTGGCTCCATTCTCTGCTTGAAGTCTTTCCATTAAGCTTCTAGCACTTTTCATGGGTATGGCATGGTTTCTTGCAGTATGTGCACCATATATCATCGCGATTCTAGTTTTTTTACTGACCACCTTTTTCTCCTTCAGTTATTATTTCTTTCTCCACATTTGTTGTTGATTTGTTGTTACTATTAGCCACCATAGTCAGACTATCATTGCTTTGTGGTTCAAGCATCAACCCTCTTCTACTCTCTTCACTTCGAATTATGGCCACTACTTCATTAAAGCTTGGAACCTCTTGCTTCCCAAGAATCTGTATCCTCACTTGATCAAAGTCTGAATTAAGTCCAACCAGAAAATCATAAACCTAGTCTTGTTCAATAAAGCCTTTTAGAACTGCTGCATCATCATAGCACTTTGTTTTTAATCACACGGTAGTGATCTAATTCTTGCAGCAAGGCTTTCAGTTGATTCGCATATTCAGTAATTGTTTTATTCCCTTGTTTTGCAGCCATAGTATTTACCTTTACCTCGTACACTTGAGCTGCATCTTTAGCTTTGGAATATGTTTGCTAAATCGCGTCCCATATGTCCTTTGAAATAGCCAAAAACATGCATGTATCACTTATTTCTTGAATCATGGAATTCCACAACCACTCCATGATCATAGAATCTTCTTCATCCTATACTTCAAACTTAGGATCTCCTAGTTTAGGACCTATACCTATGAGATGGCTGATCTTTCCATTTCCTTTCAGCACTGTACGGATAAGCTGTGACCACTTAAGATAGTTTTTTCCATCTAACCTGTAGGAGGCTTGAATATTCTACAATTCTCTTGCTTGTTGAGGTTGAGTTACATCTTCTGATTGGGCTATAGTTGTAGTCTCCCTGGTTTCTGACATCTTGAACAATCAAGTTGCCATGATGAACGGAAGCGATGACTAAAGCATAAGTAAAACCTGCGGGAGAAGAAAAAATTGGCAATGAAGGCCAACAAAACTTTTAAGGCTTGACTAAATAAACCTGTTTGGTAGAAGAATGACAGATGTATCGATTGGCAATGAAGGCTAACAAAACTAAGAATCCCAGAAAGAGCCTTGAGCTCTGATACCATGTTGGAAATTGAAAAGGAATTAATTACCTAATATGAACATTACAACATAATATATATTGTCATCCTAGGATAACCCTAGCATTAAAAAAACATAAACTACTAGGTCAAATCCCATGACTTGTGGGATACCCTTAACATAATTGGAAACTTAGCTAAAATAGGCCTAATTCTAAAGATACAATATATACTCTAAATAACTTTCTAAAATAGCTACTATTTTCTCACACAAATGATTCAGGATGAGATTGCTTATCTCTGCTTTTTTGAGATATGGTTTTAAAAGGAATTGGATGCTCATTCTGTTTTGGATTTGGAGCTTCGTAACAAGCACTTGATGTTGAAGGATCAATGGCGGATTAAGTGGCTTCGTGATGGCGATTGAAATACTAAATTCTTCCATGCCTATGTTAATCAGCACAAGGTTAATAGTGCCTATGAATTCTCTTAAATTTAATGGTACACTTTCCTTATATCATTATGCTATTCAAGCTCATGTTAGTAATTTCTATTCTGATTTATTTAATTCTTATGAGATTCCTATATCTGTTGTGGATAATGCTTTGATATCTTCTGTTGTTTTGAGTTTGGTGACTATTGAGGACAATGCTATTTTGACTGATGTTCCCTCATTTGACGATGTCAAAGCTGCAGTTTTTGAGATGGATAGTTCCAGTGCTCCTGGTCCTTATGGCTTTATGGGTCACTTCTTTCAGTTTGCTTATGATGTAATCGGCATTGATGTTTGTGCTGCTGTGAGGTATTTTTTCACCACTAGTGTTATTCCCTCACGTTTAAACTCAAACTTTCTTATTCTAATTCTGAAAGGTTGAGAATGTTGATGCTGTTGAAATTTATAGGCCGATTGTTTTGGTAAATTTTTATTTTTTTTATTACAAAAATTATTTCTAATTGTTTGGAGCTGTTGGTGAATCGGATAATTTCTCCAAACCATTTTGTGTTAATAAGGGTAGACAAAGCTGGGATTGTATTATATATTGTAAATGTTTTGGGGCAACATGGCTGTTAAGATTGATATTAGGAAGACTTTTGATACTCTCCAGTAGGATTTTATTATTTTTGTCTTTCATAGTTTCGAATTTCCAGATACTTTTTGTGCCTAGATTTATGAGATTTTCAATGCTGCATGTATCTCAGTTATATAGAATGGTTTCCCTGTGCGATATTTTTCTTGTTCTTGTGCTGTTCAACAGGGAGACCTTTTATCTCTAATTCTGTTTGGCCTTGCAAAGGATTTTTTAAGTCGTTATTTGTCTCGACTTGTGTAAGATCGTTCTTTTTTGCCTATGTTTTCCTGTAGGGATCGTATGGCACCTTTCTTTTACTCTACACTGATGATGCTCTTGTATTTGGTAAAGGTATGTTGGAAAATTTATGTCAAGTATTTGAGACTTTCAATCTTTATGGTGATTTATCATGTCAAAGAATGAATTGGGCAAAATCTTATATTTATTTTTGGCGGGGCTGTTTTGGTTGCTCATCATCGTTTTTTGCTTAGTCTTTCAGATATGAAAGATATATTTGGGAGTTCTATGTTTCGCTGGTCAAACTTTAATTGCTCATCTTAAAATTTTAGCAGATAAAATCTTGCTTCAGTTTAATGCTTGGAGAGGTCAGATCATTTCTTTTGCAGGTAGAGTTTCTTCAATTAACTCGGTGATCACCTCCAAGGTTGTTTATTCTTTCATAATTTAGCAGTGGCTAGCTGCCCTTTCCTAAGGAGCTCGATAGAGCTATTCACAATTATTTATGGATTGGGATCATTTTTCAAGGGAAATGGGTCACGGTTTCTTGGAATGTTTGTTGTAGGCCTACTGTTTATGGGAGTTTGGGCATTAAGAATTTGACTATTTTTAATAAAGCTTTTCTTGATAAGTTATTTTGGAAGATTCTTACTACATATATGTTTGTTAATGAGTTTTTACGCTCATGTTACAAAGGGAAGAATCACAAAGTTTTGGCTTCTATTTGGCTTGCTATGTGTCTTACTATAGCTGATCTTTATCAGAATTGTCGTTGGTTGCTTGGGAAGAACTCTCAGGTTTCATTTTTTTCCCGATAACTGGTTAGGAAGATCTATTGTGGATGTTTTGCATCTTCGAAATAATGTTTGGGACCCTGATCTCAAAGTTTTTCTTTTATTGGTAAGGATGGTGGTTGGCGTATTCCCGATTGCTTTCACTTACGTTTTCATGTCCTTGTTGATTGCGTATTTTCTTCAATTGGCTTATCTATTAGGGAGTCTAATTCAAACTGGTTCTATGTTTAACAAAGCGGGTGAGCTTATGATCTTGCGTAGGTTGCAGGTTCCTTTGATTCCTAGGAAGGCTCCCAAGAATCTTCATGTTACATGGACGCTTCCGGCCCCTGGGTAGAAAGTTGAATACATATACTGCTTTTTGTGATGGTAGATGTGGCGGTGGTGGAGTTTTTAGGAATTCCGGTGGTTTTGTGTGTGGTTGCTTCATTGTTCTCTTTCGAGCTTTTAGTGCTTTTAAGGCTAAGCTGTCTACAACGGTTTACGCTCTCGAGTTGGCAGAGAAAATTGGGTGGGATTCTATCTGGCTTGAATTTGATTCTTTTTCGGTGGTTCATCTATTCAGAAGCTGATCATTTCAAGTGCCTTGGCATTTGATAAATTGGTGGTTGCATTGTCTCCACTTTTTGGCTACTCATGTTTACAGAGAAGGTAACAAAGTGGCATACTTGCTTTCTAAGGCTGCTTTATCTTATGAAGAGACTTGGTTCTCTTCTTTCCCAGATTTTGTGTGGCAGCTCATTTTGATGACATTCGTGGCGATCAATCTTTTCGATTCTTTGTTTGATGTTCTATTTTTCTTTTTTGTTTTCTTGGTGGTGCTCTTTTTCCTCTTTGGGGTTTTCCCCTTAGGTTTTTCCAAAGAGGTTTTAATAAGGCCAGATGTATTTCAATTGCCCTGGCTGGGTTGTATTTTCTATTGCCCTGTCAGTTTTTAGAAGTGTCAATCAAGTTGGGATTTTTGTACCTCTACTTCTTTCTGGTGACCATTTATGATTATTGTTGTTGTTGTTGTCAAGTGAGGTTGGCTAAGTTGGAGGCCTCTCATACCTACGTCCATGAAATCGTGGTTCAAAACATGTCCCACTCCCTTTTAGATTAAGATTAAAGATTCTTTGTATTTTTTTTCGCTTGAAATTAATGAAATCATCCCAATTACCAATACTGTTGGTTTTACTTTGAAGTCAATTTGAGAGGCAAGTCAGTTTAAAGGGGTTACATGCATAATTTGATTTTGGATTTGCAGGTTTTAAAGTCTTTGGGTGTGCAAGATATTCCATCTAAAGATTCTGAAATTATTTAGGTTAACTAGTTGGCATCTGAGCCTTCCTGGACTAAATTAAATACAAGTGCACCTACTTTTGAAAGGCTGGGTAGAGTAGGTGGCGGTGGCATTTTTTGCACTGCACGGGGTTTTGTAAAATGTTGTTTTTGGAGCCTTATTGGAGTGGCCTTCACTAATGAAGCAGAGCTATGAGCTGTAATGATAGGTGTTTCTTTTTCAAAAAACCATGGCTGGAATCGAATTTGAATTGAATGTGACTTTCTATGTGGTTGAATTATTGCAAACTTGTTATATGGAGTTCCATAGAAGATTCTACAGCATTGTATTTGGATGCAATACATTATCAGGTGTAATGTATTTATATGGAAGGTAACGCAGTGATAGACAAACTCTTAAAAATGGCTTTTTCGGTTTTATCGGAGTTACGGTTTTTTTCTTTTCTGTCAGAATTATTATTATTATTTTTGCTCATTACAATGACTTGTAGGGTAACTACTAGGGTTATCGTAATTTTAGTATCTATTAGTTCTTGGATACTATTTTTGTTTTTTGGCCTTGGTCATGTACTTTATTATTTGATATTTTTTTTTGTTTCGGCTCGTCTTCTAGCCCGTTTTAGAGTGGACCAACTAAGTTGGGATGTTCTAGACTAACCTAGGCACCCTTTATTATTATTATTATTAAAGAGTAATGTTATATGCACTACCTATTCTACCAACTTGTATATCACCATGAAGTAAAATCTGACATGGCATCTAATTTAAATTGTCACGTCATATTGACATGTCACGAAACAAAAATTATCAAAATTAAACATTTGTAATATTTTATAATTTAATTTTAAAACCTTTTAGGTATAATAAGTTCTCTTTCTTTCCTCCCTATCTCTCACGATCAAGCAACCATGGCAGCCGACTAAAGGGCTCGGCGCCGGCGAATCTGCATCACTCCGACTCATCCCACCGTTAGGCGCTCTTAGAAGTGTAAAATGGGTCAGGTAGTACGGGCATAACATGAGCATGGCACGATAAAATTGAGAACAACACCATAAAAATCATACATCGTTAAGCACAAAGCACGTCATATCCGTGATTTGAAGGCCTATGGACCAAGCACTGCACGAGCCCATGATGGATAAGGCACGACACGAGCCCATAGCACAACTAACACGAACAATTGATAAATACATAAATTATATTAATTTATTTTATATTTTTATTATTTTGTGATTTTTAATAAATTAATCAATATAATATTTTATTTTATTAATATTTATTTAAAATTTAAACTTTTTAACTTCTATCATCATATTTTTATATATATTTTTCGCTTTAAAGTTTTGTAATTTGGTAAGGATGATTTTATTTCTTTTTTCTATAAATATTAATTATCAAATAAATGATAAAATAAATTAGTTGTATTAGATTTAAGTTATTTGTTATATATATACTTATATAATGCATTAATTTTAATAGATAAAAAATAAATATGTTTGTATCGTATAAATGGGTTGGCCCGAACGTGCTAGCACGAGCACGGCATGATATGATAAATAAATGAACCGGCACGAACATGGCACGGTAAATAAATGGACTAGTACTAACATGGCAGGGACAGTAATAGGCTAACGTTTAATTGGGCCATGCCGTGCTCTAGGCGCTCTTCCATCAACTAGTCTTCATGCATTGGCAAATAGAAAAAAAGTTTTGAATTTTTTATTAGGTATTCTCCCCAATTAGAACAAGATTGAGGGTAGTATGTTGGAGCCATAGCCAAATCAACATCAGCAATTGGAAGATTTTTTATCTAGAGTTCCCTATGAGTGCGTCGAGCTTACTGAAATAAAAAAAGGTTATGAGTCTTTCCATAATATTCTCTTGTTTATATATTTGCTGGTAACTTTTTAATCTCTTTGTTCATTTTTTTCCTTCGTTAAAGGACCATAAATTAATTTATAATATTGAAGATTTATGTTTGTCCTTTTTGCTTCTATATTGGCTTTCTAGATTTAAAATATTGAAGGCTTGTAATTGTAATATTTGGATTTTAGAATTTAGTAAATTTACTGGTAATTTCTTGATCTCTTCTAAAATTTTAAAATTAGGTTGTGGATCTAGGAGATTGCGGAATTTTATTTTTATTTTAGTTTTTATATACAATAGGTAATCTTATTGAACCCAACTTTGATTTTATACTTTGTCACTTCAGTTAGAGTTTCCCATGAGTGCGGCAACCTTACTGAACCCAATGTTTTAAGTAATTTTTTTTTTCACCTTAGCCGTTTTCAATTTTTTCCTCATTGTTTCAATGTGTAATGGAAACATTTGTTCTCTAGTTCATGTATTTACTGCTAATTTTTTAATATCTTGTTCCTTTTTTTTTCCTATCTTTGAAAGACTATATGTGTTATATATTGTTTTCAACATATTGGATAACAATTATTATTCATCCAAAGTCTATCAATTATTTCATGCATATTATTTTTTATTAATATTTTCCACTCTTTGTTTGTCTTTTCAAAAGCAAATAATTTTGAAACAAACATAAATAGTTCACAACCTTGTCAAGAGTTTAAAGTTTATCAATTTAAGGTAGAAAAATCAAAAGATTGTATATCAATATCTAAATTTTTTGATGTGGTATGTTTATGATTAATTAGTTATTATATTAATTACTTTATAGAAATAAATTTAATTTCTATTGAGTTTTAATTGTCTCTAATTTGAATGTAATAACAATTATTAAAGCACGATATTAAGATTAAAGAAATGGAGAATGCAATAAATGTAGTAGACCAAAAAGAACCTATACCTGGAATGTTTTTTGACTCAATTGATGGAATATTATAGAATGTATGGAAAGAAAAGAGATTTTGAAGTTTCGAAGAGAACATCAAGGAAAGGAAATGATGAAGAGTTGAAATACAACACATTCGGTTGCTCACACCATGGTAAGTAGAAATGTACTTTAACAAACACTTTGAGATTGCATCCAATGACAAAAATAGATTGTCAAGCAAGGCTTTGAGCAGCTATATGTCATGATGGAAAGTGGGTAGTTTGCACTATTTTTCTTGAGCATAACCATGAATTAAGTACTCCAAGGAAAACTAGATATTACAAAAGGTATAGAGTTATGAAGCCATATATGCAAATGATGTTAGAAATAAATGATAAAGCTGGTATTAGGCCGAATAAGAATTTTAATTCTTTGGTAGTTGAAGTTGGTGGGCATGATAATTTGACAATTTTGGAGAAAGATTGTGGAAATTATATTGATAAGATTAGACGATTAAGGCTAGGGGAAGGAGATGCTAATGCAATTCAAAAGTTTTTCTTGAAAATGCAAGGTGAAAATTCAAACTTCTTCTATGTGATGGATTTAGATGGTGAAGGTTGAATAAAAAAAATTATTTTGGGTAGATGCAAGAAGTAGGGCTGCATATAGGGAATTTGGGGATGTTGTGACATTTGATACTACATATTTAACAAATAAATATGGCATGCCTTTTGCACCTTTTGTGGGGGTCAATCACCATAGGCAGTCAACTTTATTTGGATGTGTATTGATATCCAATGAGAATACTGAAACATTTGTATGGTTGTTTCAATATTAGCTTGCATGTATGTCTGGTCAGGCTCCAACTGCCATAGTTACTGATCAAGATAAAGCTATGCAAAAAGCAATTGAACTTGTTTTTCCTCATGTATGACATAAGTGGTGATTGTGGCATATAATTAAGAAATTACCTGAAAAATTGAGAGCCTACAAACAGTTTGAGGCTATCAAATTTGGTTTACATAACGTTGTTTATGACTCTTTGTCACATGTTGAATTTAAAGATCGCTGGAATAGGTTCATTACCATGTATTGTCTTCATGCAAATGAATAGTTATCTAGATTGTATGATGAGAGGCAACGATGGGTGCCAACATTTGTAAAGGATACTTTTTGGATAGGTATGTCTACTACACAATGCAGTGAAAGTATGAACGCATTCTTTTATGGATATGTTCAAAAACTTCTTTAAAACAATTTGTAGAACAATATGATAATGCTTTAAGAGATAAAGTTGAAAAAGAAAATCATGAAGATTTCAATTCTTTCAACTTTTGGATCCCTTGCATAACTCGATATGTCATTGAGAAATATTATCAAAGCATCTATACAACTACAAAGTTCAAAAACTTTCAACAATAGTTAACTGGAAAAATTTATTGTGAGATAACATCAAGTAAATAAATTTAGTAAAGTCATATCAATTTGTAGTTAATGAAGATGTGATGATTGGAGAGACTAGTCGGCATATTTCCTTCATAATATGCTTCAATGAAGAGAAATATGAGGTTGCTTGCGATTGTCGATTATTTGAATTTAGAGGTATATTATGTTGACATGCAATTGTAGTCCTAATTCACTAAAGAAAAAATTACATACCGGATAAGTATATCTTAAGACGATGGAGGAAAGATGTAAAACGATGTCATACTAAAGCTAGAATAAATTATACTGATTTGGCTGCCACTCCTGAAGTATGTCAATTTGATAAGATGTGCAATTCATTTGGTGAGGTTGTAGATTTAGCAACTGACAGTGATGACATGCTTAATTTCGTAATGAATGTGATTTATGATTCGAAAATGAAGTTGATATCGAAGTTGCCAATGAATGAATGCACCAGTATACTAGATGAGACAATAAGTGGGGGAAAGCATAATGATGTTTATAATAAGAGTGATGGTAAAGTTCTTACTCCTCTACTAGTCCAAAGCAAAGGTCATCCTCCTTTCAAAAGAAAGCAATCTAAAATGGAGCAAATTGTTAGGGAAAAAAATTAAGGAAAAGAGTATGCAGGTTCGTCATAAAACAAATGTTAATATATTTAAAAGATATGAATTTATTTATTATTTGTTATTTCTAATATTAATTTATATTTTGTAGAAATCCAAACTATTGTCTAAGAAACTAATTGCAGTTTGCAATACTCATTTGCTTGCAAAACATGCATTAAATTGTTGGGATTGGATAGAAACGGCCCAATGTGGCTTTCTGATATTTTATGTAAGGTTATGTCCTCTTCTTTTGATGAATGAAAGTTACCTGCTTCATTTAAAAATAATAATAATGATAATAATAAAATTTGACTCATAGTAATTCTTTTATTTTACTTGGTGTAATTTTCATTAAGTGCATCTATATGACGAAGGAACTATACTTTATGAAAATAATCATCCATTTATGTAGAATATGAAAGTTACAATGCTTCAAAAATAAAATCTCCTCATTTTATTATTCTTTACATATAAATCTTATAAAAGTTCACTGTTTAATAATAATAATAATAAAATAATAAATAATAAAAGAATTATACAAAAGATTTGCAAGTGATCCCTTGACCCATATTGAGAGTTAGCTAGTTGTTTGTATCTTCATTTTACTATATGTAGCCAATTTCTCTTCCATAATTAGCTTTCTAATGCTGCATCTCAAATTAAAAGTCCCTTTTCCTCTTTGGTTTCTGAAATTTCTTTGCAAAGCATGCTGGAGAAATAAGAAGTTATGATAAATAAACATGATTGGATAGAAATATAATTTTTCTTTTTCCAGTTACATGATAAAGCGTAATAAAAATTTTCTCACTCTCTGTAACCGCTTTTCTTTGTCATCTTTTATGTTTCTTCCATGGAAACTGACTCCATGGGAGATGGAATAGAGGTCCTGGTATTGAATTACCTATTATGGAATCAAGCGAAGCTGGCAAGAAGGTTGAGAACTCCTATGGAGGGACTGCGACTTTCAGAGAAGCTTTGTTATAGAAGTCAACTGCTGAAGACTATATGGAGGAAAACTAGACTGATGACGATATAGAGTTAGATGAATTTGAGGTTGCTGAACCAGATATTTCATCAAATTCTACCATACCAATGCTTAAGCTTTTGAAAGTAGAACGGAATGAACTATGGAGGCCTTAGGCTCGAGCTTTAATAATTAAAGTTGTAGGGAAAATTTTGCCCTATAATTTACTGGTTCAGCATCTTCAAGCTAGATGGCAAATCTTAGGTGAATTGAAGTTGATTGATGTCGGAAATGGCTATTACTTGGTCAATTTGCCATCAAAGGAAGCAAGAATCAGAGTATTAACTGAAGGCCCTTAGGTCATAGCTGGACATTACCTTGCAGTCTAACGCTGGAAGCCAAAATTTGATCCTTTCACAGAATAAATCAGAAGAATGACTATATGGGTACGTTTTCCCTACCTGCCTTTTGAATACTATAATCATAATTTCTTGTTTCGTATTGGTAGTCTTTTGGGTCGAGCGTTGAAAATTGATAAGAATACTGAATTAGCAAGTAGAGGCAAATTTGCTAGAATTTGTGTTGAATTGGATGTATCTAAACCGTTAATGCCTAAGATTTTGGTTGGGGGAAAGATACAAAATATCGAATATGAGGGTATACGTATTGTTTGCTTTCAATGTGGGTGCATTGGACATCATGATAATGCTTTAATAATTAAGGTAAAAAGATTCATAGAAGTGATGATAAAAATGAGGAAAATATCAAGGATATTCAAAAGAAAGAGGATCAAGTGTACAATAATGATAATGAAGGCAAGTTTGGTCCTTGGAATTTGGCTGCTAGTAGGAAACCTTTCAAGAAAAAAGAATCAAAACCTCACACATCAAAGTTAGCTATTTCAAAGCAAAATCTTTTTTAGGCTTTGGAAAATGTGGATATTGAGCATACTCAGGAGGCTATATTGTCCATAATGCTGAAACCAACAATTCTATTGATATTATGGCTGGAGTTATTCCTATTGAGGAGGGATGTTCAAGTTCTAAGGATATAGTTGATCATACTCCTATTGTTATTGAGTCTAAAAAGGATGATTAGATTTCCATAATCAATGCAAAAGTTCCTCTGCATGTCCTTAATGATGTGATAAACATTGAAATGGTTACAGGGAAAGGAAAACCAAGTGGGGAAAGCAAAAATTTAAGCAAGGGTATCAATGTGCATAATTCCTCTCTAAATTTCAAGAGGACAAGGGATAAAAGAAAGGATAATTATTGGAGGAAAAAGCTAAAAGCTTGGACATAGAGCCCAACATTTTTGAAAACTACAAGGAAAATATGGGACAAATTGCTTTAAGGCTTAGGAGCAGTTTTGAAAAAAATATAGAATCCAAAAAACATTTGGGGGTTGGTCTAAATTCAAAACCCCTAGATGTTCCATTTCAGTTTGGGAATTTGGATTCTAAACATGTTGAATCAGCTATGATGGCAGAAATTTCTAATGCTACAGAAGTTGAGCTAGGCCAACAAGGGGTTGGTGAAATAGGTTATAAACCTATTAATTCGACTGCTTAATTGGTGTTTTGTCTTTTAGTCTTGTTTATTGTTTTCTTTATGAATGCAATTCTTTGGAATGCTAGAGACGCTGACAGCTCTAGCTTTATCAGAAATGTTTAGAACTATGTTAGTCAATATAATGCCAAATTCTTAGTCATTATGGAGGCTAAAGTTAAAGATTGTATTGCCGATAAATGTATTGCCAAGATTGGTTGGACAAAATTTGTTAAAGTAGATCCAATTGGATTTTTTGGAGGAATTTGGGTTTTATGGAAATAAGATGAGTTGAATGTGGAGGTTATCTTTCTTTCTAATCAAATGGTGAATGTTATCATTGATGATAGAAAAAAGGGTAAATGGCTCTTTACAGCCATTTATGCAAGTCCTATAGCTACTATAAGGCACAACCTTTGGGAAGCTCTTAAGGAACTAAACAGTATTACTACAATACCATGGTTCATTGCAGGTGACTTTAATGAAGTTGTTGATAATTCTAAGAAGTATGGAGGGTCTAAACTTAGTTATGTCAAAAAGGGTCTAAATGACTTGATTGAGGACTATCCCTTGATAGATTTGGGTGCCTCTGGTCCAAAGTATACCAGGTGCAATGGGAGGCATGGCTCAAATTTAATTCGTGAAAGGCTTGATAAAGCTCTTTGTAGTGTTGGGTGGAGAAGTTTATTTCTTAATTAAGCTGTTCAAAATCTTCCTAAACTGAGATCTAATCACCACCCTATTCTCATATGGGTGGAAAAAAGGGATGTCATTAATCCCAATTTCAAGCCTTTTAGATTTGAAATGGCCTGGTTCCATCACAATAATTTTGAGGATTTTGTTCTTGCTGAATTTCATTCTTCCAATGGTGATATTCTACATAAGTGTGAGAATCTCAACTTAAGCTCAAAGATTGGAACAAATAAATTTTTGGAAATATTTTCTACAAAAAATAAATAAAAGACTTCTTGCAAGACTAAGTGGCATAAAAAAAGTTCTATGTTTGAAGGATAATCTTTATCTAGTTGAGCTTGAGAAAGATATTTCTTTTGACTTAACTTAGTTCTTGAGCAAAAGGAGACTCTTTGGAAACAAAAATATAGAAGCAATTGGCTGCAAGGAGGAGACAAAAATACCAAATTTTTCCATTTGCCCACTTTAATTAGGAGAAGGAAAAATAAGGTCGATCTTCTTTTGGATGATAATGGAAATTGGATTAGCAACAAAGATGATCTTAAAGCTTTGGATGTGTCTTATTTTGCTAATATTTATACTTATGAGCATGTTCAACATAATAATTTGGTGTCTAACTTGTTTCCTAAGCTTTATGGCATAGATTGGTCCTTTTTAAATAGCATAATTGAGGATTGGGAGATAAAAGTTGTTTTGTTCAATATAGGACCCAAGAAGGCCCCTGGTATTGATGGTTATCCTGTTGCTTTTTATCAACATTTTTGTCCTTTGATGGAAATAAATATTTGTGACATGGTGAAGAATTTTTTCAATTATGGTGATCTTGCCAAAGGAATCAACAATGATCTTATTTCTGTGATTCCTAAAGTGCATTGTCCTCAAAGAATGGCTAATTTCATACCTATTAGCCTTTGTTATACTCTCTATAAAGTAATAAGCAAGGTCTTAGTTCAAAGATTAAGACCCTGTATGGCTAAGCTTATTTGCCCTAACCAGGCCAACTTTATCCCTAGAAGGCAAATAACAGATAATATAGTGATTGCTCAAGAGATGCTACATCATTTTAATTAGTCCAAGAGCAAAAAGGGGATGATTCTTTGGAAAATAGATCTTGAGAAAGCTTTTGATCGTATAAATTGGGATTTCATTGATGTTATTTTAACTTAAGCTGGTTTTCCTTCTCATTGGATCAATCTTATTATAAAATGTGTGAGAGTTCACAATATGCAGCTTGTTTGGAATGGTGAGGTAACTCAGAGTTTTACTCTAACTAGAGGAATCAGACAAAGGGATCATTTGTCCCCCTGTCTCTTTGTTCTTGGTATAGAAAAACTTTCTCATGCTATCATGAATCAAATGGCTCTGGGAAAATGGAAAAGTTTAAAAGTTTCTAGAAATGGTCCTAGTTTAGCCCACCTTATATTTGCTGATGATTTGCTCATATTCTCTTAAGCAAATCCTGATCAAGTGAGGCTAGTCTTGAAGTGCTTAAATGACTTTTGTTCTATCTCAGGGCAGAAGGTGAATAGTCAGAAATCCAAGCTTTACTTCTCCAAGCATACTTCTCCAAGAAATCCTTATTCTACATATAGGGAAAGATGTTGGTATCCACCTCTTTACTGATGGTAGAAGTTCTCAAAATTTCAATGCTGTTTTGGAGAAAATGAACAAAAAGCTTTGTGGTTGGAAGTCCAAGGTCTTATCTTTTGCTGGTAAGACTACTTTGGTTAAATATGTGCTTAATGTTCTTCCTTCCTACTTTATGCATGTTCTAAAAATAAAAAACATTTTTGTGATGATATTGATTCACACTGTTTAATAAGGTTCATCTTTTTAGAAGAAGATTCACATTGTTTCATGGGATATAATTTGCAAAAATAGGAGCAATGGTGGCTTAGGGATCCAAAAAGCTTCTAATATGAATAAAGCTTTTATTATGAAGCTTGCTTGGAGGTTATTTCAAGATTCAAATAGCTTGTGGACTAGTGTTCTTAATGCTAAGTATCACTTTACTATGTCTAAGTCTGATTTCAATTTCAATATTGCTACTAGCTCCTATCAATGGAAGACTATAATCAAAGGTTTGAATCTTTTAAAGGGTGGTCTTTCGTGGAGAATAGGGAATGGGAATTCTTTGCTTTTCTGGGAGGATAAATGGCTAAATGGATCTTGTATTGTGGATCATGCTATTGATAATTTCAATATTGATTAGAATGTTAAAGTCTCAAATGTACATAGTGAGGGTTCCTGGCATTTAGACAAGTTAAAAAGTCTAGTTCTTAATACCTTATTGAATCATATAATTAACATTCCTGTTTCTAGTTCTAATGATGAAAAATATTCTTTTATTTGGCTTCCTTATTCTAAAGGTTAGTTCTCAATAAAATCTGCTTATTGCATGCTTGAAGGTATTTCTGATGAGAATTTTGATTGGTCTTGGAAGTGCATATGGAAAATGGAAGTTATTCCCAGAGTTCAGTTTTTCTATTGGTTTATGATTTTGGGGAGACTTCGTACAAATCAGAGTAGGTTTTTGAAAGGCATATGTCAGTCAAGTATTTTCTCTCTTTGTGGTTGTTATGAGGAAAGCATGTTTCATACTTTAAGAGACTATTATAAAGCTCTTGGTATCTGGTTGGGTATTAGGGTTGTTAATTTTGATCCTTTTTCTTTTAATTATGATTGGAAGGATTGGATTTTTGTAAATCTAAAAATCAAAAGGAAAGATTTTGGCTTAGCCTCTATGGATCAAATTAAATGGTGCAATGTGTTTGTTGTTGCTTGTTGGATGATTTGGAAATGGAGGTGTTGTTCCTGTTTTAATAGTCAATTTAAATGGCATGTTAATCCCATGAATGTGATCTGTAGCTATACTTTTGATATGTTTGTTGCTAATCAGAAATTATTTCATGTTAGTACTAAATGCACAAGTTGGATTAAATGAAGGCCTCCTAAGGATGGCTATGTTAAGCTGAATACTGATGGGAGTTGTAGATACTCCATGAGAGCTGCTGGGGCTGGAGATCTTATAAAGAATGTTGATGGAGCTTGGATTTCTGGTTTCATCGTCAATTTAGGGCAAACTAACTCTCTTTTAGTTGAGTTGTGGGGTCTTTTTTATGGCCTTAAGCTTTTGAAGAATTTAGGTTATAATAAAGCTTGCATTGAATTGGATTCTTCTGTGGTGGTTAAATGGATAAAAGAAGGCTTAAAGGATAATCATCTTTGCTATGGGATTGTGGGAAACTACAGAAGTGTTTTTCAAGACAATCCTAAATTTGAATTGACTCATGTTTACTGGAAAGGCAATGCTACTGCTGACAGACTTGCAAATTTGAGTTATGGTTTCGATATTAGTTTTCATGTTCTTGATTGTGCTCGTAAAGAGATTTTGCATTTGATGTACTTAGATTACATAGGGAAGTATTCTTCCTGTGACATTCCTCTGTAGCCTTTTATTTTTCTTTCATTTGTTATAACAAAATAAACAAACATGATTGGATGAATCAAGTGCCACCACTTTTCAACATTTTCATAGATGAAATGCATTAAGATTAGGAAAAGTACGATCACCAATCAATTACTATAACAAAGTTGGTTGATTTGATATCAACAAATGGTTAAGATGTATCTATCTTCCAACCAGCTGATAACAAAAGATCATTCCCATATGGTCCATTAAGTCAATTCTGAATTCAACATAATCAATAAACATTTAAGCTAATATGCTAATCTAATACCTGGTCCACTAAGTCAATTCCTCTGCATTTAAGTATCCAACTTTTATTACTAGAATGTCCTCTTCCCTCCACCACTCCACTTCTTGATTCATTTCTTTTATTGAAACTTGTTGTTTCAGCTAATCTTCTCCTAGCCTAATGGAAAGACATTAAAAAAAGTATACATATGTTATCCAGCAATAAATACCCAAATCAAGGGTGACATTCAAAATTATCTCTCTTCATTTTACCTTGGAAAACCACAATTCAGAAAAATCAATGTTGGGTTGCACAAGAACCTCGCTTTGGAGCTTATCTACATGTTATTGAGTAGTAAATTTAAAAATCAAGGGTGACAAAGTATAAAATCAAAGTTATCACAGCCTAATCTTAAAATTTTAGAAGAGATCAAGAAATTACCAGTAAATTTACTAAATTCTAAAATCCAAATATTACAACTACAAGCCTTCAATATTTTAAATCTAGAAAGCCAATATCGAAGCAGAAAAGGCCAAACAAAAATCTTCAATATGATAAATTAATTTATGGTCCTTTAACGAAGAAAAAAAATTGAACAAAGAGATTAAAAGGTTACCAGCAAATACATAAACACGAGAATATTATGGAAGACTCAAAACCTTTTTTTATTTTAGTAAGGTCGATGCACTCATGGGGAACTCTAGATGAAAAATCATCTAATTGCTAATGTTGATTTGGCTATGGCTTCAACATACTACCCTCAGTCTTGTTCCAATTGAAGAGAATACCTAATAAAAAACTCAGAACTATTTCTCTATTTGCAGTTGCATGAAGACTAGTTGATTGAAGAGCGCCTAACAGTGGGATGAGCCAAAGCGGTGGAGATTCGCCGGAAGCGAGCCCTTCAGTTGGCTACCATGGCTACTTGATCGTGAAAGATGGGAAGGGGAGAAAGAGAATGTATTATACCTAAAAGGTTTTAAAATTAAATTATAAAATATTACAAATGTTTAATTTTGATATTATTTGTTTGGTGACATGTCAATATGATGTGACCATTTAAATTAGACGTCATGTCAGATTCTATCTCATGATGGTATATAAGTTGGTAAAATAGGCAGTGCCTATAACATTATTCTTATTAAAGTTAGTTTGTATAACTCTTACACAAACCTATAAAATCGTGCATTCAAGATACACTTCCTTCCCCTTTATATTAATATATCAAATTTATCAAATAAAATTTTAAATTATTATTATTATGAAAATTATTATTAATTTTTTTTTTATTCGATTTTTTTGTTATAAATATATATATGCTACTTATTTCTTTTTTTTTCTTTTTGTAAAAAAACATATCTATTTAACCAAAAAAGTATGACCTTCCTTAAAATTTGTTATTTGTTTTAATTATAAGTATTCATATTTTATATCAACTATGATCATCGTAAATAGAATCAACAGTTGATATGATAATTATTAATTAATTTAATTTATTAAAAAAATTATTACCTTTTAGAACAAAAATTTACTTAAGAGAAACTAGCATTCAACCAAAATAAAATTATTATAAAGTTGTAGATCCCGTTAACGTTGATATATCACTATTTGTCTGACAAATGGTGTTTTTCTTGTTTTGCAGGTTCACAAAATTAATTTAATTAGATGGGTAATGTCGTTTTGCTCAACGTTGATTTTGTATGTCAACAAATGGTCGGAAAAAAAGAAAAGCATACATGATATGATAAACACCTCCACCAACCACTGAAGTAGTAATAAGTATATAAACTTGAATGATGAATATAAAACAACAAATTAAGTCGGGCTAATTAAGCTTTTTGGTGGCTCAAGAAAAAGGTGGAGCTTTATTTTATTATTAATCATATAAAATTGATAATTGTGTCCAAACCCATCAACCATGTTGCATCACATTCACATGTGACTATCTTCTTTTAGACTTCAACCAATAAAATGTTTTCGAGCAAGTGAAATGGTTTCTCTTTTACATGATGACAAAAACAGGTGAAAACGTACTTAGGGACTCATTGACGATATTTCATAAAATAAAATAAAAAAGGACTATTTGGCATTTGCTGATATATACATATCCAATTATACTTTATGTAAGTTTAAAGTTACAAGATTGGCTAGCAAGGAGAAGCGCAAATCAAAGGAATATCATGTTCATTAGCTTTGGGGAGAGCGATCGAAAGTTAAGGTGATTCCAAGTTTTTTTAGGGTCAATAGGTAACTGCATCTTAAAAAATATACTATTTCTCATTAACAATAATCATTATGAATAGAACAGGAGTTAGGCATTTCTACAGTTCTGATACAACTCAGGTATGCTCGAGACACACAAAGCCACTCCTTGTCAGCCTGTGAACAAAATGAATAATGAGGTTTGCCATTTTTATAACATGGACAAGAACTGAAGAAGTAACTTTATATACACTAAATATAAAATATTAGGAGCTTACCACATTTGCAGATTGAGATTGCAAAGTTTTCAACAGCTTCTTGAATTTCTTCATCTCTTTCTCGCCCCAAGCACAAACTACCGATAAATTTTAGGAAACTAAATGTTTCCCCACCCATGCAACGTCCATATAAAATAGCTACCAAAACAATAAAAAATTGACACTAAGTAATTACATAAATTACAAGCTAAAGGAGATCAAAATAATTCGATTGACTAATACTTTCTTACCAGTGGATTGGAATTCATGTACTTCCGAAAGCCTTCGCATAGAGGGTTTGAAGTCCATGTAGCCCATTTTTTCACTCTGATCAAATTCAGACTTTGGACTCGGCTTAAGTCCTTGCTCGGTATGTACATGGAAGACGTGGGACTCAATATCGTCCCCATCAAGAACATAGTGAATATAACATTGAAGTCATCCCCAGTCACCTCTTTCTTCGCCAATATATGGTGCAAGGCGGCGATGGGGATAGGTCATTCCCCCAAAGTGTATTTGACTCTTAAGGCAACTAATGTAGCCATGTCGCTTGAAGAAACAATCGAGTTGCCATCATCTGGCAGCCTCATCAACCTCTCAACAGCTGCTGGACCGACATTGTATATCGTCATATGTACATCTAAAATGTGGCTGAAAGGATCGAAATGATCCACCAATCACAGCACCAAGGATCTATCGACCGAGAATAATTGACACCTAATTAGGGATCCAAACCCTAAGTCTTCCACAGCCTTCTTCTCATCCTAGATGAAAGCATGAACCACACACCACATGCATTCAGGGCTGCATCAGGTGTGAAACATGCGGTTGTCCTCAATATCATTGTCATACTATGTCCTCTCGTTACTATCGAGGTCTTTCCATTTTCTACCCAACTCCTTAATAGCCTGCAAATAGATTTCAAAATCATCGTCAAAATAAGCATTTTTTTTAACAAAAGTAATACAAATATCATAAAGTGAAAATCAGACTTACCTGTTTGGTTAACCGCTGTCCGTTGTGCTTCATCTTCTTGAGTTTGCTCGTTCTGCAAAAAATGAGGATCATGAGGTTTGCCATTTTCATGAATGCATAAATAATTGCTCAATACATTTACATCAAATCCATTATACTTACAGATTAAACCAACCATTTACTTTTCATTTTCTATTCCCTTTACTTACAGGATAATGGGCCTAGCTCAGACGCTCTTCCTGGGTTAGGTTGGTGATTGGAGGACTGCATTGTGAAACAAGATACAATGTTACTAAATTTACATGCAGCCAATTATTCACGTACGTGAATATCCGAAATAGAAAGTATATTTATTACCAAAGATAGCCAGGGATGTGTCAGAGTTAAGTTGGAAACAGTGGAAAACATACCATGATACTTAGAAAACATAATACAGTTTCGTCTACGCCTTTTAGATCTTAAAAGGAAAACCCAAGTTCGAATTGAGCCTGCAACAAATGCATTCTCAGACGAATAAACATAATGAGGAGCTAAATTAATACATCCCTAAACCCTAATAGTATATTTAAAGGGTGTTTCCTTTTTGTAGAATATGATTCCTTTCAACCATATTCTACTAGAAATTAACTTCAAACCTAACAATATTCCATACACTGCTATTTAAAGAAACCCTAACAACAAAACTCTAATAACTTTTAAAATGAAACCCTAAACAAATAAACGAAATATCAATAGTAAAAGTTCAATATTTACTTATGGTTGGCAAGTTCAGTGCACAAACAGATCACGACATAAACATATAAAAAAGAGAAAATCAGTGCACATACTTAATATTCTTTTCCAAAGCTACATTATATTTCTTCATTAATTAGCATTTCCAAACAATATAAAAATAAAAACACAAATGTAATAAATTCAAATTACTTTCATCTTAATACCTTTCAATCTTCAAGAACCAACATCAGCTTCCCAACAAGTTTCTCAAAACCAGCAACTAAAACCTACGTATGAATTATAAAATTATGACAAAACACAACAACAAATAAAACCATATAAATGAGGAAAAAATACTAATCCAGCCAATTGGAGAATAACCTCGTTCCCTTACGCCATCAATCATTGTTTTTAACTTATGCACATACAGAGTCACACTAACAAATATGTTTTGTTCACTTGAAGGATGATTTTACAAAATAAGTTTTTAATTATCTAAGATGGGCAAAGGATTGAAGATTGTCAATGAACTTGCAGAACAGTAAGAAGATAACTTTGAGGATGTTAAAATGGTGAGAAAAATCCCATTCCTTTTTTTAGACATAGATTTTTCTATTATATGTATATTTTCATTTTATTAACTTTAATTAAAGTTTGAATTCTTAGAGGATTTGATTTTTCATACAATGAATACTTTGGTGGCTCTATGACTCTTAATACTACTATGCTATTTTGCATACATTAAAAAAAAAGTTGCACTCAAGGAATCATGTGCTATTGAACCATAAAGCTAGAAGTTTAACAGAGAATAACCTCGGAATGAATTGGAGAACCAAATTAGCTATAATAACTTAATGATTGCATTAAAGTTGTACTTTTAATAAATAAATATGTAATTAGCTAAATTACAATAGTCCATGCAATCTGAAAATACAAATAAATCATGTTATGTTCTTCTAAGATTGTAATTTAAATTGGCTTCATTATACTTTTTAACTTTTCATTTTTGTTTTTCTTATACCTTATTAGTCTGAATGTAAATACCTAACAGCTAAATTTCAGAATATGTCATGAAAAACATTAGTCTCTCCAACAAGTCATCACATATTAATATTTATCATTGTTGATCATGACAAAAAAGTTGTCTACATCTAACATAAAAATGTGGAGGCAACACATTATACTTACATTTAAACACTAACTACAAATATCAAGCATTCTTCATAAATTCCAAAAGCAAGTAAGAAAATACCAGATACAAGAGTAGTGAAGTAATTTACCAATATTTCGTAAAACCTTCTTCCTAAGGGACTTGGTGACACCATAAAACATAGTGACAACAACATGGACTTAGTATCTGCAGTCCTTGTCGCGGATTGTGTATCAACCACTCCTATGGGACTTATCAGCCTGCATGACAACATAAATACATTAAGTGTGCAGCTGGAACAAAAACATTATTTTATATATAGTGTGCTTTGCGGATAATTAATATGATATGTAAAATGTTTCTTAAATGAAAGTAAAGGAATCATTTGCGAAAATCAGTTGGGGGAGAACAACGGTGCCAGATGTACTGAAGAACAATGGCTCCCAAATTTATTGAAAAATCAGCGGGAGGAAGACTCTGTGGTCGGTGTAGAAGAATGGGAACAAGGAAGGAAGACGTTGTTGTCAGGGGAGAAGAATGGGGGAGAGGAAGGAAGACGCTGTCGTCAGGGGAGAAGAAAAGGAGAAAGAGTGGTCGAAATTCGAAATTAAAATTTTGAAATATTTTGATTTCTGAATTTAAGGCATATATGGAATGGAGGGTATAATTGGAAAACCATAATAAATTAGGGCTAAATTCGTAAACGCACAAAATGACAATTTTTTTTTCTTTTTTTCAATATTCTTGACCGGCCAAATTGATTACCAGTTGTTTCCAACATGGGGTTCATGCTGGAGACCTCTGTCAGGTTTCACTTGAGAAAAATCATGCTGGTTGATATGTTCCAATGTGATACCTTCCTTAGGTACTACATGTAGCTAGGAAAGTGCCTCCAAACTATGGCCTAGAAAGGTGACTATTGCAACTGCTGACTAACTGCTGACCTGAGCTTTAATTTCAACTACCCCTTTGAACTAAACTACCTATCGAACTGTATATACCTCTTTTTGAACCTCCACTGCAAAATAATCTAGAGCTGAAACTGCTTCTCTTCGAAAATCCCTAAACAAGCGTGCCTAATGTGCCCTAAAAAGGTTGGCACCTGAATCTGTGTATGACTATCTATATCTCGACCTAAAAAGATGGATCTCTCATGGATTGATATGATGCATGTGCTACTTTTGAGATATTCAAAACTATGGTTTTGTTCACTCCATCCAGGAACCTTTGTCTCATGGCTGCATCATTCAAAATCAAATAGAGGTAAAACTATGACAGTTCCATTGGACCTATACTCATATTAATATATTGTCATGCTCCCTAAGTCAGTCTCTTGAAATCTCTCCTTTTCATTTCCCTATAGGTTGGAGGATAGAACCTGGTGTTCAATTTATCCTTAAACTATTCTCAATTGTATCACCTACTAGTCTTCTCAACAACCAAGATCTACAGGAATTTCATTTGATAAAGAAACTTGTTATTCTGATATTGTCTTCATTCGAGCACACCATGCACTCCTTTAAGATTTCTCTTTTTGTTAGCCACGAAAAGGCTTCTATAGGATCTGATGACCCACTCACAAGACCTAACTCCTAGCTTGCTTAACTGAGAGCTTAGAAAAACCACCTATATTTAGAGTTTGAGTTAGATGCTTAATAAATTTGTCCTCATAGCTTGGCTTTCCAAAGCTTTCAACTAATGATTGTTAGGCTCTTGATGTATGACATATGGGTCACATAGTGAGAATATATCTATATGAATGAATAACAAACATAAAAAATAGTTTAATACTCATTTTCTATGAAAAGAAATGATAGTGAAATCAACTGTAACAAGCCATCATTTTATTTACCAGAATCTTTTAATTTTGACTAAGTTGACGGGGGTTGAACAAGTTGACCCAGTACGGGTCCAATTTTGACTCTTTCTCAAAATCAAATTTTGACCTTGACCATATTTAATTGTTGTGTAGAGCTTATCAATACGAATACATAGACGCATTATTTCAAGTGATAGTTTGCAAGATATGGTTAAACAAGTCTTAAAGATAATTCCAGATTAGTTGGTAATCAGGTACCAATTAGACAATACATACCAAATGTGTACTTTGTTTTATAGTATCTTAATCGATAAAATTATCATTTTACACTCTATGAATAAAATATTATTACTTTTAATATTATTTATTATCATTTTATTAAAATATTTATTATTAATTTTTTTTTAAATGAGAACGATTTGATTGGTCGATGCATCACTTGGCCAATCATAGTGCTAAAGACCCCTCTGTCTAGATCATTAAAGCCTGAGCACCCTTTCTTTCAAGATCACTTTGCTCACTAATTTAGTTTGAATGCTAGCAAATTAAGCTACAACCTTGATACCATTGTGCTCCCCTTGTGATGATCTACATGTTATTATGAAGTTTTTTGGCTTGAAAACACCATAATCAAGCTCCTTAGGAAGCCTAAAAATTGGCCAGGACCAGATCGATGACCCTTAACATTTTTTTGACAAGCATCACATGTGCTACACATTGGAATTAGATGGAATTGATCTGCCAACCTATGAAGCGAAGATCTACGATTAGGCCTACAACATCCTCAAGTGCCACCCAAAGCCATGGCCAACCTTGGTTCTTCAGTGAGCTCACCAGCGAAGAGTTAGGTTGCACAGCCCACCCCATTATGTAACGACCCGTTCTGCTAGAAATTCCAATTTTAAAAATAATAATAATAATAAAATATATAAAAGGTTGACTTTTATGTCATTTTATGTTTGGTTTGACTTTTGTACCGTTGCAAAGAGTTCGTTGATATTAGTTCGTAAACTGGTAGCATGCTCGATTCCGAGCTAGGTTCACAAAGTTATAGTCAAAACAATTGTATGAGCATATTGGAATTTTGAGAAGTAGTATTTACTAATTTTCCACTTTTATACACATAAATTATAAAATTGCCCATGCCTTTGTTTTTTGTTTATTCCCCAAACAAATTGCTGGACATTTTTTTCTTCCCGTCACTATGCAAATTCAAGGGCTTGGCCAAAAAAAGCCATTTTCGGCCAGGGCAGGCTACCAACAACCTTAGAAAAGAATAGCCAATCCTCTAGCAACACTACCTCGCCGATCTTCCACCATTTGAGCCTCTAAATTGCTGGAAAAGAAAAAGAAACTGGTGAGCTAGTTGGTGCATCGATTGCTGATTTTTGATGTGTTTTCGGCAACAAGAGTACTCTTTTCCACTCGTTTTGGACCTTTTAAACCCATATCTAACCTTTGTTTTGCCTAAATCATAGCAGTTTGTGAGGTTCAAAGAGGGCAGCTCCGCCGCACCATTACTGGGCAAAAATTCAGTAATCGATGGTGGTTTCTTGGTGACATAAACTCACCATTTTGTTACCCATGCCAAGAGTTTTCTATCAAAGTATAATATATCTCCTAATTTCTTGTATTCGGGATTTCTACAATTTTGAAGTTAGGGTTGTGTTTTTTATGAAATTAGTTTAGAATTATGCTATCACTTTAGCAATTCTTAACAATTATTGATTATTTAGGTTAGTAATGACCCAATTAAAAGCCTAATTTCTTAAGCATATAGGTGGCATGAAGATTCCAATATTTGAGCAAAGAGTAGTTGTTTGAGGAAATGAGAGACAAATTTTCGAAATGTTGTTTTAATAAAAGAACCTTTAAGACCTTCAGTTACTTCAAAGACTTTATTTAAGTATGGAACTTGAGTTTGTCTTTTGATTAATTTAGGCAGGAGTAAACAGCTACTAAGGTGAGTGGATTACTTCCTAAACTATGTTAATGATTTTCTATTATTAATTCTTTATTTTGAAATTATTTATTCATATAATTGAGCATTGTCGTACATAACCATGTCTACATATAATTAGATTATTGAGTTTGTAGGGTGGATAATTGAACTGTATGTGTGATAATTGTTATGACATGGACTTTGAAAGTTGTGGATGTGGTTGAGAATGAATTATTATAATTGTTATAACCATGTCTACATTATCAGTTAAATATTAGAAATTGTGACTGAGTAGATATGGTATGTGGAAATAATTTTGGCATGATGTTGATAAGGGTACCCTTGATCATTTAAGAACTTTTAAAACCCATTTTTTCCATGGTGCCTCTAAATAAAGGGTCGTGATGATGGTTACTCCTAACCCCATTTTTGTCATGATGCTTTGGTATGAAGGATCATGATGATGGTTACCCTTAACCCAATTACCGCCACAATGCCTGGGGATGAAGGATCGTGATGATGGTTACTTTTCTTTGTATTTTTTATGCATTGTTGAGATAAAGTTACTAAGATTATGTATTAGCAGGTATGAGGTTTTTTACTTAATGTGAATGTTCATAGCATGAGTTACTTTTGTGTTGTGAGCACCAAGCCTATTTTGAAACCTTTTATTTATTTTTTAACAAAAAAATAAAATTGGTAACATTTGTTTTTATCATTTGTTTAATGCTATTATTACTACTCATTGAATTTTTGTCTCACCGTTAGAGATTTAAGACTAGTTTGTTCCCTAGGTACTGACTAAAGGTGGGAGGACTAGCTACCATGCACTCTCTTGATAGTTTGCAACCTTTCTCCCCTCTTTAGTGTAATAGTTATTTCTAAGTTTTATAATTTTGTTTTATTAAACCATAGAATCTACTCTGATACTATATTGGGTTTGTAGTATGTGACAATCGAGGTCTGAGATCCTCACTGAATTACTTGTGTTATTAAAAATTGCTATTGTATTGTGCAAATATATATTGTTGTTTTCGTGCAAGGTTGTATTGTGCGAATGTTTCATTTTTAAAGAAGGTTCTGCCAGATTTTTTGTAGGACTTTCTTATAGGATTTTCTTTAGGTGGGATCACTCCGAGAATCTTGAAAAGATTATTGGGGGAGGGGGGGGTGTGGGGGGGGCTATCAATTTGGTATCAGAGCATCAAGTTCACATTCTTGGAGGGTTATGTATTAAGTTCACCTCTTACTAATTGTTGTGGTATATTTTAGATTAACTCGCAAGTGCATGAATCAACAAGTAATAAAGTGGATTTCGTAAAAGGAAAACTGATATCAATCCCATGAGGAATAATATCTCTAGTATTGAAATTAAAGAAATTGTAATTCAAACCTAGAAAAGTAAAAAAGTGTTTGATTGATTGTTGTTGTGTAACCAGGCATGAATTAAAAAGAAAGCAATATTAGAAACAAGAATAAGGTAGCAAGTAGTTTATTGAGATTTTAAGAAAACAATGATTATGACTTCACCACTATTACTCCTATTTAGCTCTAATGCATTATAGATTCATAGGTTAACACCTTTTTGACCATAAGTGACTAGAAGTTGATTCCTCAATGCATTCTAATCTAGCAAGCACAACGTATTTAATTATCTCTAATATAAATACAGAAATTTAAGCCCTAAGACATGCAAACCCAATATGTTCTTATCAAAGTTGTCACTAAGGCATACAATATTCCTATAACCATTTATTTCATTGCCCATCCATATTTATATCCCTTATTCCTAAGCCAATATAAACACTAAATCAATCCACCTTTTCATGGAAGCATTAAGAACTACATTGAAATATTAACCTTAAACATGAATGAAACTTAAATATGCATTGAACACTAAATAGTCATAATAGGGTTACATCATAATCCTCATAGAAAAATTAGCTACACACCATCTCTAAATCATCCATCAAATAAATAAGAGATAACATAGTTTAAATAGCAAAGAAAATAAGAGAAAAGAAATCAAATCCAAAGTTAAAGGCTACTGGAAATTAGTCCCCCACTTTTCTCTTCTTGGCTTTTCCAAACTATGATCCAAGTCACAAGGTTGACTCCTCCAATGGCTTGGCCGAAATTCTCCCTTGTGCTAGGCTTTGTGTATCACAATCTTACTATGAAATAGCCCTCAAAACTGAATATAAAACCTTAAATAAAGCTGCTGTTTTTCTGTGAGAATGGAGAGAATAAGAACAAGGTGTGAGGCTGGAGAGGGAGAGAATGTTTCCGTGAGAATGGTAATGTGAATTGTGTGTTTTCCCTTCAGCAATGCATGGTATTTATAGGGAATGTTTAGAAGAGGTTTAATCCAAAAACCCTTCTAAAACCTAAAGAATATAAAAGATAATATGTAAACTCAATCTCTAATTCCTATATTCCCTAGTATGGCTGGCCACCTCAAGGACTTTAATGTAAATGTGTCTCACGTTCACACTAAAGATAAGGAAACATTCATAATCCCATTAGGAATCAAATTTATATCCCACTCTAATTCCTTTAAGTCTAGATATTATTCCAATTAATATAATTAGAATAATCTGACCTTCCATGTGGCATATGATGTGGCGAATTTCGGACAAATGGCTGAAGTGTGGTGACATGACAGTTGAATCATTAATAGCATCCTAGTAAGCCAAAATACTTTCCTTTTATATCTTTCTTGACTGCTAGGTAGATTTCAAGTACCTTTTGAATGACTAAATGGACTCCGAATTCATTTATTCTGATTTCAAAAGTCAGGTATACGACTCAGATTTCCAGAAATATATTGTTTGCACAATTTGGACATCGGGAAGACACTCAAATTCTAATTTTCCCGAGATAGTGTAAATCTGCCGCAACTGTTGGAAATATTGATTTTGTAAATCAAACTGACACTGATTTGCAGAACCATTTGCAATGAAAATTTTCAGAATTGAAGACTAGTGAATTAGGAATCATTTGTAGCTAGAATCGCACAAAACCTCGAAGTGTGGCTCCGGATATAATTTTCTCAGTAAAGGTTACACAGAAATACAGTAATTTCAGCATTTGTCTTTCTTTTACTGAAAATAGAAAAATATAGTAATTAAATACTTTTCATCAACAATTAATCATAAACTAGCCTAAATTCAATATAAAAAGTGGCATAAAAACATTAACATTTTATGTCTATCACTAATATATCTTTTAATATAATATACTCTATTTTTTAAAATAGTTTTAAACTCCTGTTTAGATGAGGTGAGGGTGTGGTAGAAGTTTTTAGTCAGTCTAGGCTAAACAAGGTTGGAGATCAGGAGGGCTAGCCGTGGGGATGATCTCTTGGAAAGTATGGTGCAGATTTTGAGAGGCAGCAATATATCCAAGCCAACGGTTGAACAAGGTTGGAGACTAGGTGCTATTAATTTCAGCTATTCTATCGACCCTTCTAAGGCTTTAGTTTGGTTAACAAGCATGGAGTGCTCAGAGGAATATAAAGTTTGAGTAGTAGAGTTTATGCTAGAAGGGGATGCTAGGGAATGGTGGTTGACTAAAAGAACCAGGAGGCATCCTACGTGGGATCAATTCAAAGAGGCATAGAGCTGAATATTGTCCTCCAGCTTATCAAGATGCAAAGAGAAAAGAATTTGAAGAGTTGACATAAAGAACCATGACAGTTGTAGAATATGAGAAGAGGTTTAGATATCTATCAAATTTTTTCCTTTATATGATACCTGATGACGCTACAAAAATGCAGAGGCTCTTGTATGGATTGCATGAGAATATAGCCATGCACCTATCTACAGTAGCCTGCACCACTTATTAATCATTAAGGGATTCATCCTTAGTTGTGGGAAGGCAAGCCTTGGTGCGAATGTTTAAGCGTCACAGTGGTGGTTTTAGGGTAGGGAAATTTTTTGGTAGAGATAGTCCTATACATGGTTCTATAAGAAAATCTATAAATAGTAGTAGTTGTCATTACCAGAGACTTTGGCAAAAACCTTGTAATATTTGTCGCACACGCCATAGTGGCCTGTGTCAGAAGAGGATGCTTGTTTCACTATGAGCAAGTGGGTCAGTTCAAGAGAGACTGCCCTCAACTACTCTCAGGTAAGGGTAGGGCTTTTGAAATAAGCTCACAACCACGACGAATAGGTTGGTCAAAAGGTCAGGGCTCACAGACAAGGCAAGTAGAAGGTGGTTTTGTTAGTGCTGGACAACAATCTACTTTTTCAAGTAGAGGCAGTAGTAAGAGAATGTGACTTGCTTTTAGAGGCAGAGTGTACCCCATGACTCAGCAGGATATCTAAGCTACACCAGACATGTACTTTATCTATCTTTGGAAGTGATGCTCGTGTACTTTTTGATCCAAGAGCTACACATTCTTTTGTATCACATGAGTTTGTTGTAAGATCATGGACGATTTCTGATAGGCAGAAAATGTTAATATTTTTATGCCATTTTTGATAGTGAATTTAAGCTAGTTTATGATTAATTGTTAATGAAAAATACTCAAATATTGTATTTTTTTTATTTTTCAGTAAAAGAAAGACAAAGGCTGGAATTACCGTATTTCTACGCAACCTTTATTGAGAAAATCATATATGGAACCACACTTAGACTTTTTGTGCGATTCTAGTTGCTAATGATTCATGATTCAATATTCTTCAATGCTGAAAAGTTTCATTTAAATGGTTCGGCCAATCAGTGCCAATTTGATTTACAAATTCAACAAATTCATCAGATGCTGCAGATTTACACTGTCTTGGGAAAATGAGGATTTAAGTGTCTTCCTGATTTCCAAATTGTGCAATCAATATATGTCTGGAAATCTAAGACACAGACATAATGTTTACAACAGAAATCACTGGATTCGGAGTTCATTTGGTCACTCAAAGTGTACTTGAAATCTTCCTGACGGTCATTAAAGATAAAAAAAGAAAGTTCTATGTTTACTAGGACTAACATTGTGATTGGACTGCCATGTCACCATACATCAGCCATGTTTCCGAATTTACCACATCATATGACACCTGGAAGGTCAGATTATTCTAATTATATTAATATCTAGACTAAAAGGAATTAGAGTTGCATATTAATTTGATTCCTAACAAGATAAGGAAAGTATCTCTATCCCTTGTGTGAACATGAGACACAAATACATCTTTACCCTTGAGGTGGAGGGCCATACTAGGGAAGATAGGAGTTGGAGATTGAGTTTACATATTATCTCCTATATTCTCTAGGTTTTATAAGTGTTTTAGGGTTAAACATCTCCTAAACATTCCCTATAAATACCATGCATTGCTGAAAGGAAAAAGGGTCATTCTCTACCAGCCCTCACGGCTGGACGTTTTTTACAAGTCTCCTTCTTCTTTCTTCCTCACAGCAGCAAAGCTTTCTTTTAGGTTTTATTCAGTTTTTGTTAGTTAATTCATAGTAAAGTTGTGCTACACAAAGCAAAGTACAAGGAAGATTCGGCCAGCCATTGGAGGAGTCAAGCTTGCCACTTTGATCATAGTTTGAAGAAGCCAAGGATTGAAGATTGAAGAATAAATTCCAGCAGCCATCAACTATTGGATTTGATTCCTTTTCTCTTTATTTTCTTGCTATTTAATATATGATATTTCTTTATTGTTTGATGGATAATTTAGAAATCACGTGTAACTAATTTTTCTATTAGGATTGTGATGTATTCCTATTACAAGTATTTAGTTTTTAATGCATATTTAGTTTGATATATTTCATTGTAGTTCTTAATGCTTTCCATGAAAAGGTGGATTGATTTAATATTTATATTGACTTAGGGATAAGGAATATAATTATGGATGGGCAATGAAATACATGTTTATAGGAATATTGCATGCCTTAGTGACAACTTTAACAAGGTCTTATTGGGTTTGCATGTCTTAGGACTTAAATTTTCGTATTTACATTAGGGATAATTAAAAACGTTGTGCTTGCTAGATTAGAATGCATTGAGGAATCAACTTCTAGTCATTTGTGGTTAAAAGGGGGTTAACCTATGAATCTATTTTGCATTATAACTAAATATGAGTAATAGTGGTGAAATCATGATCCTTGTTCTTTAAAATCTGTGAAATCTTACATGCTGCCTTGTTCTAAATTTTAATATTCCTTTTGTTTTAATTCATGCTTGGTTACACAACAAACTTTCAAAATTAACTCTCTTTTAGTTTTCTAAGTTTAATTTACAGTTTATTTAATTTCAATAACTAGAGACATTATTCCTCGTGGGATCTATATCGGAATTCTCTTAGAACTCCACTTTATTACTTGTTATTCGTGCACTTGCGAGTTAATTATACCACAACAATTTCCATTCTTTTAGGTGTCATCTAGAAGTCTCTGCACCTACAACATAATCCTTTTGGCCAACTTAAATACTAGCATTTTCTATATTGAGGGTCAAGTAATGTATGCAGACTTTATTGTAATATATCTTCATGACTTGGATGTGATTCTCGATATGGATTGGCTTGCCTCAAGTTATGCCTCTATGGATTGTTTTGGCAAAGAGGTTATTTTTAGATGACCAAGTCTACCAATAGTGGTATTTCATGGAGAGCGTTGAACTCCTCTTTCAGGTTAATTTCTACCATTTTACATGTAACTTACTTCATAAAGATTGTGTTGGGTACTTGGCACATGTAGTTGATAACCGAGAAGGTGGAGTGAGGTTAGAGGACATACCGATAGTGAAGGATATTTTGGATGTCTTTCTGATAAATTACCAAGTTTACCTCCAGAAAGAGATATAGAATTTGCCATATTTAATCCCTGACACTACGTATATTTCTTTGCCACCCTACAGAATGGCCCTGACTGAATTAAAGGAGTTGAAGACTCGAATATAGGAATCGGTGGATAAAGGATTAGTCTGGCCTAGTGTCTCGCCTTTGGGGGCACGTGTCTTGTTTTTCAAGAAGAAATATGGTACTTTAGGTTAAGTATAGATTATTGACAACTAAATAAGGTTACCATTAGAAACAAGTATCACTTACTTAGCATTAATGATTTATTTGATCAGTTGCAAGGTGCCAAAGTGTTCTCCAAAATAGATCTAAGGTCACAGTATCATCAAGTAAGGATTAAAGAGATGGACATTCCTAAAACTACATTCAAAACTCATTATGGGCATTATGAATTTTTAGTAATGTCTTTTAGATTCACCAATGCTTCTGCAACCTTCATGGATCTTATAAACCAGGTCTTTCGCCCATTTTTGGATAGGTTCATCATTGTTTTCATAGATGACATTTTGGTTTATTCTAGAAGCGAGGCAAAGCATGAAATACACTTAAGTTGGGTTTTGCAGACTTTAAGACAACACAAGTTGTATGACAAGTTTAGTAAGTGCAAATTTTGGTTAGACCAAGTAGGTTTTCTTGGGCACGTAATATCTACAGAAGGCATTTATGTGGATCCCAAAAAGGTGGATGTGGTACTAAATTGGGAATATATCACTATGGTAATTGGGCTGTGGAATTTCCTCAGTTGGGCAAGGTACTATCATCAGTTCGTAAAAGGATTTACAAAGATTTCCCCACCATTGCATCAGTTGACTATGAAAGGGGTCCGATTTGATTCGAATGAGCATTGTGAGAAATGTTCAAGAACTTAAACAACGATTAACCTCATCCCCTGTGTTAACCACCTTACAAAAATGAAGGATTTGTAGTTTACATCACCAAAGTTTAGGATGTGTATTATTGCAGCATGGCAAGATAATGCTTATGCCTCAAGGCAAGTAAAGAAGCACGAATAGAATTATCCTACCCATGATTTAGAGTAAGATGTTGTAATTTTTGCCTTAAAAATATGGAGACATTATCTTTATGGAGCCACTTGTCAGACTTTTACTGACCACAAGAGTTTTAAGTATTTGTTGACACAAAAAAAGTTGAATTTAAGGCAGAGACAATGGTTGAATTTGGCTTGTGTGCAAACAGTACAACTCCCATTGTTGGTGGAACTGAGGAAGTTAGGAGTTGAATTGAATATTTATTGCTCGAGAGAACTACTAGCTAATTTTCAAATATGACCACAACTTATCGATCATATTCGAGAAGCTCAATTTGAGGATTTTCAATTGCAAAAGATTTGAAGTGAATTGGAACAGGGATTAAGAACAGATTTCTCAATCAGAGGTGATGGTGCTTTAGTTTTTGGGGAGAGAATTTGAGTTCTTGCTAACAAGAAGCTTAAAAGAGAAATTTTAGAAGAAGCACATAGTTATGCTTATGCAATGCATCCTAGAAGCACTAAGATGTATCATACGCTAAAAGGATGTTATTGGTGGATTGGAATGAGAAGAGAAATTATAGAATTTGTGTCTAAGTGCTTGATATGTCGACAAGTTAAGGTGGAAAGACAAAAACTTTCAGGTTTGTTACAACTTTTGCATGTTCCTAAATGGAAATGGGAACACATTACCTTGGATTTTGTATACAAGTTTCCTCGTACAATAAGCGGCAATAATGGGATTTGGATAATTGTTGATTGCCTTACTAAGTATGCCTATTTCTTACCTTTCTGTGAAACGTATTCTCTCCAAAAGTTAGCTGAGATCTTTGTGAACCAAATAGTAAGTTTGCATGGTGTGCTGGTGTCTATTATCTCTGATAGAGATCTGCAAATCACATCAAAGTTTTGGAAAAAATTTCAAAATGCATTCAAAACTAAGTTGAATTTCAGCACCTCCTTCCATCCCTAAACTGATGGACAATCCAAAAGAACTACTCAGACATCGAAAGATATGTAGAGATTTTGTATCCTACAATTTAAGGGAAATTGAGATGCTCACTTACCTTTAGTGGAATTTACTTACAATAAAAGTTATCCCGCAAGTATTGGAATGTCTCTATTTGAGGCCTTATATGGAAAACAATGCAAAACGTGTTTGTGCTGGGATGAGGTAGGTAAAAGAAAGTTAATAGGTCCTGAAATTGTTCAAATGACAATAGACAAGGTTAAAATCATTTGTGAAAGATTGAAAGCTACACAAGATAGATAGAAAAGTTATACAGATGTTCAAAAGAAAGATCTTGATTTTGAAGTAGGTGATTGGGTATTCTTGAAGTTGTGTCCTTGGAAAGGAATAGTACATTTTGGTAAATGACAAAAATTAAGCCCCCAGTATATTGGGCCATACGAGATAATAAAGAAAGTAGGCCTAGTAGCCTACAGACTTGCTTTACTGGCAAAACTTTCACAGATGCATGATGTGTTCCACATCTCTCTACTTTGAAAATATGTATCTAACCAATCACATGCCCTAGAAACATCTGAAGTTGAAATAGAAAGGATTTATCTTATGAAGAGCAACAATATAGATTTTGGATTAGAAGGAACATGTGTTGCGTACAAAAACTATTCCTCTAGTAAAAGTACTTTGGAGGAATCATTAAGTAGAGGAAGCAACTTGGGTACCAGAGAAGCTGATGAAGCAACAAATCCATACCTTTTTCGAAACCAAGGTATAAATTTTGAGGGCAACATTTTTTATAAGGGGGTAGATTGTAACAACCCGTTCCGCTAGAAATTTCAATTATGAAAAGAAATAATAATAAATAAAAAATATTAAAAATAGGTTGACTTTTTGTATGGTTTTATTTTTGTTTTGACTTTCGTACCATTGCAAAGAGCTCATTGATATGAGTTCATAGACTGGTAGTATGCTCGATTCCAAGCTAAGGTCACAAAGTTATAGTCAAAACAATGGTATGGGCATATTGAAATTTTGAAAAGTAGTATTTAGTAATGTAACTTTTATACACTTAAAATTAAGAAATTGCCTCTGGTTTTGTTTTTTCTTTATTCCCCAAACAAATTATTTTTTCTTCCCTCCCCTCCCCCCTTTCTTTTCTCTTCCTTTCACTATGCAAATTCAAGGGCTTCGCATGAAATGGCCATTTCCAACAACTGCATACTGCCCCCAACACTTGGAAAAGAATACCTAATCCTTCAGCAACACTACCTCACTGATCTTCCACCGTTTGAGCCCCTAAATTGCTAGAAATGAAAAAGAAATTGGAGAGCTAGTTGTTGCACTGATCGTCAATTTTGATGAGCTTTCCGCAACGAAGGTACTCTTTTCCACTTGTTTCGGACCTTCTATATACATATCTTACTTTCTCTTTACCTAAATCGTAGCCATTTGTGAGGTTCAAAGAGGGCAGCTCTAGCACGCTATTACTAAGCAAAAATTTGATCATCTCCAGTGGTTTCTTAGTGAGGTAAACTAACCATTTTGTTACCCACGCCAAGAGCTTTCTATTGATTTATAATATGTCTCTCCTAATTTCATGTATTTGGGATTTATAGAATTTTGAAATTAGGATTGTGTTTTTGATGAAATTAGTTTAGAATTATGCTATCACTTTAGAAATTCTTAACAATTATTGATTCTTTAGCTTAGTAATGATCCAATTTGAAGCCTAATTTATTAAGTATATTGGTAGCATGAAGATTCCAATATTTAAGCATAGAGTAGTTGTTTGTGGAAAATTTGTTTAATTAGATACAAATTTTGGAAATGTTGTTTTAACAAAAGAACATTTATGACCTTGAGTTACTTCAAAGACTTAATTTAAGTATGGAGCTTGAGTTTGTCTTTTGATTAATTTAAGCACTCGAGAGGAACCTACAGCTGAGTAGGATTAAGCAGCTACTAAGGTTAATAGATTACTTCCTAAACTATCTTAAAGATTTTTTATTATGAATTCTTTATTTTGCAATTATTTATTCATGTAATTGAGCATTGTCGTACATAACCATGTCTATATATAATTAGATTATTGAGTTTGTAATGTGGATACTTGAACTGTATGTGTGATAATTATTATGACATGGATTTTGAAGTTGTGGGTGTGGTTGAGAATGAATAATGCTAAGTTAAATATGGATAATGGTGACCGAGTAGATATGTTATGTGGAAATAATTTTGACATGATGTTGATAGGGGTACCTTTGATAATTTGAAAACTTTTTAAACCTTATTTCTGCCACAATGCTTTGGAATGAAGGATCGCGATTATGGTTACCCTAACTCAATGATTGCCACAATTTCCATGGGATAAAGAATCACGATGATAGTTTGCTAAGGTTATGTATTCACAGGTATGAGTTCATTTACTTAATGTGAATGTTCATAGCATGAGTTACTTTTGTGTTGTGAGACCAAGCCTATTTTGAAACCTTTTATTTATGTTTGAAAAAATAAGGAAAAACAAGAATTGGTAGCATTTGTTTATATAAATTTGTTAATGTTATTATTACGACTCACTGAATTTTTGTCTCACTGTTAGTGTTTCAACACTGTTTGCATGAGGAAAGGAGTTTGCTTCCAGCCGGAGGTCAACGAGCAATGTAGATTGGTTTGCTTGATTTTTGCATTTTCTGGCAGTTTCACAACGAGGGTTTATCAACAATGGGTTCTTAGGGTTGTAGGCTTTGATTTGGTTGGTATTGTGTGGTGGGTGACTGAAACTCGGAAGAATTTTATAATGAAGCTTACCAGCTAGGTGTCGCCTCTTCTTGGGGGGGGATGTCTTGCTCTCAGGTTACAGAAGGAAAGGGGAAAGATGGCAAGGGTGGACAGAGAAAGAAAATGAATGGGAGAGAGAAAGCAATGGGATATTTTTATTATATAAAAATATTGTTAACGGTAATATATAAATAATAATAATAATAAAAATGTAATTGAATAATAATATAAAGTCCTTTTTTTATTAGAAGGGACCATATTGGTAAATGATCAAAAATATCTTTTATGTTTTCTTTACCATAACTTTCAAACCGTAGCCTCGAATTGCACATGCTGTCAATTCTTGAACACGTATTGAAGAGTTCTACTCAAGAGCGGAAAGGTACACGCCAAAACTGGACTACAATAGGAAGTACTCTTGTGGACCCACACACAGTCAAATAGATTAATTTTGGTAAACTTGGTCAAAATTTTTTTTTTTTTTGCAAGTCAAGGAACGGTTTATTGCATTCCTCTTATTAATGATTCTTTAAATGAAAGAACACCAATATCTCGAAAGCATTTTTAATAATATTTTTTATTTTAAAAAATAATTTTTATTTAATTTTAGTGATAATTTATTATTATTTTTTATTTTTAAATATATAAAATATGCAACTAGCAAAATAATTTTATATATAAAATTAAATATAATTATAATAGTATATTAAAAATTATACAATAATAAATAAATGCATTAAAAAATTTTATATAAAAAATGAAGTTGGCTCTTTAAATATAAAAAGCTAAATTTTATTTTCTAATTTAATTTTTTAATTTAAAAAATGGGTTGGAGTTAAAAATAAATAAATAAATAAAAAAGCCTCTTTAAATTAGAAAACTTAAAATTTGTAAAGAATGCATAAAAATGGTCTTTAAAGTAAAGTACATAATATTTTTCAATGTAGAGATTTTTAGAAATATATTAAAGTATAATTTCTTTTACAACGATATTCATTATTTTTTTATTCACCAAACAAAATTATTTATTTATTTGTTTTACTTTTCTTTATTTATATTTATATTATTTTACCTTTTTATCGAGACGATGCAGGCGCGATAGAAAGAGCTTTGGCGATTTAGCTAGGGATTCTAGCTTCTAGGGCCGGTGTTCGTCGGCTACTGATCGATAAGAAAAGGCTGCCATCGAGCTTTGCTCTTTTGGCTAATGATTGTTGTGGTAACTATGGAGGTTTGGATTAGAAGATCCACTGTTGGTGCTGCTGTTTTTGGTTGGGTGGATTGAATGCCGCTGCAATTGGCGGATGTCTTTGGCCGTGTGATGGTTGAGCATGGTTGCTGTGTGTTGAAGATTGGGGGCATTGTCGTCTCTATTTTGCATTTCTGTGGCAGAGATGGTTGTCGATCGTTACCAATCTCTCTCTTCTCCGATTATCTATGGTTTTTGTTTCGTTGGTGGCTCTTCGTGCAAGCTGTTGAGGAGATGCCAACTGTACACTGGGATGGGTATGCTTCACAGACTTTTCTGTGCTGGGTGCTATGTTGACAGGTTCTGCATGTAAATTTTCGGTCGATTCAGTTTTGGATCAATATGTCTGATGATGATTCTGCATCATTGTTCGATGATCGGAGGAGTTGGGCATTGCATTTCTACTGTTCAGAGACTATTTTTTTTCCTCATTGTTTTGAAGTTCTCTGGGTCCTTTTTGTTCAGTGTCCTGGTTTTTATTTATTGACGGGATGTTTATTCTTGTTGGGGTTTGGTTTTGTAGCAAGAAGTGTTGTTTGGATCCTAGGTGTTTAGGGTTTTTTTGGCTTTATTTGTTTCCTTATTGTATGAGATTGTCTGGGTCTTTGTTTGTTCAGAGTCCTAGTTCATTGGTGATTCCGCTTTACTGAATCTACCATTTTTCCACCGGAAATCTACTCTTTTTTATTGAGACTTAATGCAATTCAAAGTCTCTAAGATGGATGAGAAACAAGAAAAGATCTATGAATTGCAAGAATCACTGAGGGCTCTCAACCTTGAAGCAGAAGAGGGGATAAACTCACAATCCAATGAAGTCCTTGTCGGACGGGTGCTCTCTACCAGAAATTTTCGAAAATTTACAATCTCAGAGATTATTTCGAAAACTTGGAAATTGAAAAGGAAGGTTGGAATAGAGAGAATTGATGATAATATTTTTAAGTTCAGGTTTAGGGATAAGGAGGAGAATGAAAAATTTTTTAGATCCCGGCCATGGTCGCTCAACGGGGCACACCTGATTCTCAAAGAATGGCCAGCAGATAAATCTTTGAGAGAGATAAGGTTTGACACTTCAACCTTTTATGTTCAGGTACATGGACTCCCTCCAGTGTTTCTCCATGAGAAATCAGCTTTAGCTATTGGAAATAAGATCGGTGAGGTCCATCAAAACACAATAAACCGAAGCTGCATTGTGGCACATAGATATTTAAGGTTTCGGGTTGACATTCCAATCAACAACTCAATTCCAGCCGGGTATTTCATGATGAGAAATAATGGAAATGATCTCTGGATTCAATTCAAGTTTGAAAGGCTTCCGGACTTTTGCTATAGGTGCGGATTGCTAACTCATGTTACTGGACGGTGTGACATCAAAAATTCGACGCTGGTGACAACCCCGAATGGGATTTCTGCAAAGTTATTTGGGCCATGGATAAGGGCGGAAAATGGGGGAATGCTAGAGTTCATCAACACGCCGGAGACTGACCGGGAAAAACCAGTTCCATAACAGGAGATGAGGGTCGGAGAGCTGGCACGGATAACAATGAATGGCAGTCTGGCTCCTCTGGACGCGCCTCTGGGTCAGACTGAGGAGGAATGTGACTTGACAAGAAAATTCACAAAAAATGAATTTTGGAGCATTGTGCGACAGTGTCCTGAGCTGGAAACACTGTTTATTACTTTGAAAAGGCAGGATTTGGACTGTACAAACACGTTAACTCTCTTGGTTGTTGAAAAAGCAAAGGAACCAGACTTTGACTTAGTCCAAATGGCAAAGTGGGCGGCAGGTTTAGTCAAAGCTTTTGGGTTTAAAAAAGACAAGGAAAGAAGAGGGCTTGATGGGCTGAATCCGGATCTGTTATCTTATATTGGGCTGGGAAGTAAGACTTATGCTAGGCCAGAGGGCATTTTTTCGGATGAAGCCATTAGTTTGGGTAACCAACGCAAAAGGCCAGCATTGACTAATCTAAAGAGAACTCCCAAGAGGCCTTTGAGAATTGAGGAACCGGAGGCCCAACAAAAGAATTCTCTAGAACAATTTACTAGCCTCGAATACGCGATGGAACAACAGTCCCAAGCAGAGGAGGAGTGTTACTCTCAGCTTCAACATACCCAGGTGTCGAATCAAAGGGAACAAAGCGATTTTACTCCTCCTAGACCAAATCGTGAGAATGAAAGGAATCCTGTGCAAAGTGGAGCAAGAACTTGGAAGAAGGATGCTAGAAGGAGCTCACTTAGAAAAGACGATCACCGATGAGCTGAAAGGGGGGAGACTTCCACTAACAGAAGCCTGGATTTTCAGTAGGCCGGGGTGGCGGGCCTATTCAAGCCCCCCCTGCAGATTCATCCTTCTTATCTTGGAACTGCAGAGGAATAGGTAACTCTGATACTCTAAACTTTATTGCTAGTACTGTTAAAGTTTGCCAACCCTCTTGTTTGTTTCTTATGGAGACTAAGTGTAAGAAATCTAGAATGGAATTTATTAGGAAAAAACTGGGGTTTGGAAATATGTTTACGGTAGAGGCAAAAGGTTTAGCGGGTGGGCTATCGTTGATGTGGGTGGATGATTTAAACCTTAGTTATGAATGGCACACAGACAGATTGATTTGCTGTAGAATTTTTGAGAAGTCAATTGGTATGTACTGGCAGCTCCTGGTTTGTCATGCTCCCCCTTATCACAGTGGGAAAGCTGATTTTTGGAAGGAAATGGAACAGATTGTAAGGCATTTTCAGCTCCCCTGGGTGGTTGTCGGTGACTTTAACGAAATAATAGAGGCTAAAGAAAAATCTGGAGGAAGAAGGGTTTGGAAAAGGAAGATGTATTTAAAGGAGTTTTTACAGAATTCCGGTGGAATTGACATTGGATTTCACGGATGCAATTTTACTTGGAGCAACAAACAGGAAGGATTGGCCCTGGTTAAAGAACGTTTGGACAGGGTTATTGCTAGTGGTAGTTGGTTAGAATCTTTCCCATTGGCTTCAAATTGTCATCTCCGCAGTGAAGAGTCAGACCACTGCCCAATTTTATTGAAGCTTAAGGGGAAAGAAAATAAAACTAATAGACCTTTTCGGTTTTTTCAAACTTGGCTGACTGATAACACTTGTAACTCTGTCATCAGCAAGGCTTGGAAAGAGGATAAAAACAGGGGTATGCACAATCACAGGTTGACTAGAAGTCTGGATAACACTTCAAAAGCTCTGAGAAAATGGAATCGAGAGTGTTTCGGGTATGTGCATAAGCAAATAAAAGACTTGGAAACTGAATTGGAGGGAATTCAGGCTTTGGATACTCATCCGGAGAGACAGACACAAATTCAAACTGATTTACGTATCCGAAGGGCGAGGTTGGAATCTATCAATCGCCAAAAATCTAGGGAGCTTTGGTTGAAAGAGGGGGACAGGAATTCAAAGTTCTTTCACCTCAGTACAGTTATCCGAAGGAGAAGAAACAGGATCAATGCAATTCGAGACGGAGATACATGGCTGTATGAGGATCGTGACATTGCTGCTTATTTTAAGGAAAATTTCGAGGAGTTATTTACTTCGGATCATCCAAGTTTTAACTCAGAGATTGAAGAAATCATTAATCCTTGCATCTCGGAGGAGGATAATGATGCTCTTACTAGAATCCCTCAGGAAGATGAAATCAAGGAGTGTATCTGGAGCCTTCACCCACTTAAAAGCCCAGGTCCTGATGGTTTTCCGGGTATTTTCTATAGGAAGTGTTGGGATCTTGTTAAGGGGAAAGTAGTGAATTTCGTTCAGGAATGTTTTAAGCTTGGAGTGATCCCTGCCAGAGTGAATAGAACTTACATAGTTCTAATTCCCAAGTCTAACCAATCTTCGGGTTTTAATCACTTTCGCCCCATTAGTTTATGTGATTTTTCTTATAAAATTATTGCAAAGATACTTGCGGGGAGATTGGCTAACATTTTGGATGGAATTATATCTCCTAATCAAGGAGCCTTCGTTAAAGGGAGATGGATAGCTGAAAACACGGTGCTTGCCCATGAGATTAGCCACAAGCTGAAAAAACACAAAGGTAAAAAAGGATTGATGATTATGAAAATGGATATGCAAAAGGCCTACGACAGGCTGGAGTGGGGGTTCCTTAATTCAGTTTTGAAAGCTTGGGGCTTCAATGGAAAGTTCCAACAAATCATACAAAGCTGTGTTGGCTCAGTTAATTTTTCTTTGCTGCTGAATGGGACAATTTCAGAGACCATTAGACCGGGTAGAGGGCTCCGTCAAGGGGATCCTCTGTCACCGCTGCTGTTTATTCTTTGTTCTGAAGTTTTTACTAGGCTTTTGGAGAAGGAGGAACAACAAGGGAATTTTCATGGGATCAAGATATCAAGAGGGGCTCCAGCAATTTCTCATTTGCTTTATGCTGATGATTTGTTGATTACAAGCCGTGCCGGAAAAAAAGAAGCTGAAACTTTTCAAAGGTGTTTTAGCAAGTATTGCAAGTGGTCAGGACAAAAGGCGAATCTGGAAAAATCAAGTATCCTCTTCTCAAAGAACACGCCTGGGAGGGATAAAAGGGTCATTCGAGATATCACGGGATACAAGGAGATGGGAGGCTCATCCACGTATCTGGGAAACTCTTTGGTAATGGGGAAAAACAAAGGCAAAGAATTTCAAAAGTTGAAAGAAAGAATTCAAAGCAGACTTGAGGGTTGGAACAAACAAGTTTTATCGAAAGCGGGCAAGATGACTTTGATAACTTCTGTTATCCAGTCTATGCCTACATATGTAATGTCTACTTTCAGGATACCGAAGGAGGTTTGTAAAGCGATGGACAGACAGATCAAACAATTTTGGTGGGATTCGGGCAAGAGTTCAAACCGGTACTTAGCTTTAAAGAAATGGGATGATGTGTGTAAACCGAAGGAACAAAGGGGGCTCGGTTTCAGGAAGATGAATGACCTAAATCTTGCTTTGATCTCGAAGTTGGCTTGGAAAATGGCTCGAGATGAAAATAAACTGTGGATAAGGGTCTTTAAAGCCAAATATCTTAAAACCCAAACCTTTTTTGAGTATAAAAAACAGGGGGATATTTCCCCAGTGTGGAGGGGAATTATTGAGACAAGAGATTTAATCCGATTAAACTCTTGTTTTAAACTTGGTAATGGGTTTTCAATTCACCCTATTTTTGATCCCTGGTTGGATGGTTTTGATGGAGGCAGCCCTCAAATTAAAGAAGGAGCAGAGATTGGAAGGTTTAGAAGAGTTGTGGAGTTCAAAATGATAGAGGACAATTGCTGGGATTTTGAGAAACTGCAGGAGGTGTTTACTGACCACACCGTGAGGGAGATTGCAAAGATTCAATGGCCTGCTATTCCTTGTGATGACTTCCTTATTTGGAGAGGTAATGCTGCTGGACTTTTCTCAGTCAAAAGTAGTTTTATCTCAAATTTTGCAGGTACTCTGTTGTTTAAACCTTTCTGGAGCAAATTATGGAAACTTAATTTGCATGAGAGACTGAAACTTTTTTTATGGAGGCTTCTTGCCGGGGTTCTTCCTTCTAGAGACATTTTATATAAAAGGCTTGGGGTTAGGGATCAATCTTGCTGTATTTGTGGTGATGATGTGGAAAGTTATTTGCACTTGTTTAAAGGGTGCCATGGGGTAAGAGCTTTAGCCTTTGCAAGCCGATGGAATTGTAGGCTTGAGTCTCTGGAGGCTTCATCTATCAAAGAACTGGTGGAACTTTGTATTGAACCAAAAGGAAAAATTTTGGAGATTGGAGTGTGTAAGGAAGCTGTTAGTATTTATCTAGCAACCCTTTGGTATTGTACTTGGGAACTTAGAAATAATCTCTTGTTTAATGGAACGTTTTCTTTTGAAAATGCTGTTAAGAATTTTGACTTAAGGGTGGCTGAATTTTCTGAACCGGTGGGTGTGGATACAAAGGATTATAATCTAGTTGCAAGAACAGAGAAGTGGAAAAATCCTCCTCAGGGATGGTACAAGATTAACACAGATGCAGCGTTTAAGGATGGAAAAGCTGCTCTTGCTTTTGTGATGAGGAACAGCAGAGGAGTGATTTTGCATTTGGAGTCTTTCCTCATTGATTGTGATTCAGTCTTGGAAGCTGAGGAGATTGCGGTTTTTAAAGCTTCGGAAGTTGCAGCAGATAAGGGATGGAACAAAGTTATTTGGTCCTCTGATTCAGAAGCTACTGTCAAAGAAGTGATTTCCTCTAAAGAACCTGAAGGATGGAGAACAAGGATGTTTATTCTCCAGACAAGAGTTAATTTTGAGTCTTTTAATTGGCAAATAGGATGGAACCACAGAACTTCTAACTCTCTTGCTGATTTTGTGGCCAAGGAATCTTTATTTTTGAACACTGCTTTTCTTTTTGATGTCTGTAACATTAATTTTATCCCCAGATCCNGTGTTGTTTGGATCCTAGGTGTTTAGGGTTTTTTGGCTTTATTTGTTTCCTTATTGTATGAGATTGTCTGGGTCTTTGTTTGTTCAGAGTCCTAGTTCATTGTCCTTCAAAACTATTTTTATTTTATTTTTCTACATTTTCTTACTTTTTTTTAATAAATTTGTAGGCTCTTCGTGGTGACCATGTACAACCTATTATTATTATTTTATCTTTTTATTTATTTTATTTATTTTTATTTTAAACCTGTCTTCCCTTTTATATTAAAATGGACATTGTAGTGGCAATGTGCATATAACCTTGTACCCTATTAAATGAAAGTAATATAAATTCCAAAAAATAACGAGTTTAGTTTTTTTAATTTTCAAAAATAAAATAGATTGTAGTTCTCTTAGTATAAGGGTTGACTGGTTAAAGTAAAAATATATAGAACAAAAAAAGGCGAATGAAAATGCTCTAAAAAAACAAATAATTTAATTAACAAATTTGCAGACACTTTAAGATATATAAAATTGCTAATTTGCTACCCTTTAACTAGAACTTAAGAATAAAAAAAATAAAAATAAAAAATTGGAGAAGAAAGATTTTAGCACCAAGTTATTAATATAGAACTTTGAGGTTATCACTAGTGGTAATTGCCAACAATGATGTCTCAAAATGACAAACATTACTAAGTTAGAATATCTCCAAAGACTTTGTTAATTGTTAAAAAAATATTGACACATCATATAAATAAATATTATATTAGAAAATCCCTCCAATGATTATATTAATTGCTTTTCTCAAAGTGATATGGTAAAAAATAAATAAAAATATTCCTAGTGACCTACTAATCGTAGAAATATTTTCTAGACATATTACTTCAGTAATTTATTTACTTTCATAAATTTTTATTATTTTTCAGCTATGGTCCTCTCGCTCTCATCGTTCTCTTTCTTTCTTTGGATCTTCATTCTCTCTCTTCGTCGCTCTCACTTAAATCCCCCAAACTATAACCATTTCAATTCTATCTTCCCACCAAATAAACCTTGCTCAACGTACGCTTCGATTCCTTATTTTTGTAATCAACCATTTGCTTAGTACTACATTAAGTTTATTCTTCAATTATTTTATCGAATAAAACTCCCTACAAGACTTTCATAGTAAGTACTCTCTTTCTATTTAACAGCAAGGTAAACTGTCTTGTATATTACTACAAATTTCATTTAAAATTGTTGTAATTTAACAGGGGGATCTTATCCTCTTTTTTGTTTAACATCATACTTTTGATGACAGGATTTGGTGCCCCATAGTTTAGTGCCCTCTAGCTTAACTATCTAGCTTAATTTCTGGAGGAAATTTTACATTTTTGTCCGATGGTGGATTCCGAGGTAGACGGAACAAGGAAGCATCGAAAGAAAACTAGAAAAAGATAGAGATGGAGAACAACACTCTGTTTTTAATGTAAAAAGCTTTCTTTTGCATGGTGGCTCTTCTTGGGGAGAAAGTCTTCGGTGGGGCGGTCGCACAGTCCTAGCTGGTTTTCCCATCCATTTAAGTTATGACATTTGGCACTTTTTATTTTTATAATTTTTTTATACCTTTGACATTACTTTATATTTATATATATTTTTTTTCTTTAATCTTTTACCTGGCACGCCACTCATATTTTTTAAATTTTTTATAAATATGTTTCTCTTTCTTTCAATTTTAACTTGACATTATTTTATATACTTTTTTTTTCTTTAATCTTTTACTTTTTTCTCGATTTCAACCAAAATGTTCAGATAGATTTTTCCTTTCTCCACTTTCCTCTAACGCAGTCCTTCCTCTCCTTTTTTCTAACACAGTTCAGCCAAAAACAACAAAATTTCCACAGTGTGAAAAGAGAAAAGCTTCAACTTCAAAAAGACAAAACCATGAAAGGGTTAGTAAATTCTTTTACTATGCATTTTAAAAATTAAAGGAATTTTTTTTTTATTTCTGAAAACATAAATTTTGAAAGAGGGTTTTAGATGAGCTTCTAATTTTAAAAGAGAAAAATTGCTTGATGCATCATGACCAAACAGAAAAATTGTTTGCTGCTTCACGACTAGACAGAAGAATATGGAAAAAATGCTTAGCTATGAGGTGGCGTGTAACATGTAAAAGATTAAAGAAAAAAATATATATAAATATAAAGTAATATCAAAAGTATAAAAAAAGCTATAAAAAATAAAAAGTGTCAAATGTCATAACGTAAATGGGTGGGCGGACCAGCTAAGACTGTACGACCGCCCCACCGAAGACTTTCTCCTTCTTGGGACGCATGGTTCAGTTGCGCTTCCAATCAACTACTAAAACCCACCAAAACCCATTTACCAAAAAAACTCTTCGCAACTTCTTATATAATTTTCTCATCATTTTTCTTCTCTAAAATGCAGGTTGTCCAGGTCTTGCTAACGATGATGGCTAAGAAACGGTTTTGTATAACTTATGCAAGGAAAGATTTTAGCAGCAATATTTTTTAGAGTAGAGCTTTCTAAAGAAGAATTTTTATTAAAAATTTATTGATTGTTACTTTAAAATGTATTTTTAATTTTTAATAGACTATTTGATAAATATTATTTCAAAATGTTTTTAACTCTTCATTTATTATATATAAATTATTTAGCTAATATTTTTTGGACATAATAAAATTTTTAGTATAATAATAATGCCAAAATTGATAGTAAAAAATATATTTAATACTTTGTTTAGCTTTTTTAGAATTTTTTTAAAAAATTTAAAATTTTAACATCTCCAAAATGATTTAAAAAATTTATATTTTGGTCAATAAGCAATTATTAACTTACGTGCCAAACACTTATTTTTTTTTAGCACAAGTCCTCTCCAAATAGACTTTTTGACAAAAACATAATTCGTACCAAACTGGAGTTAAATATAAATCTCAGAGAGAGCTAGCGATAGTGGCTAAATTTCAATCACAGGAGTAACCAAAAGTTTCAGGAAGCGAAAAATAAATATAATCTAATAAATAATAAAATAAACCACTTAGAATATTATATTACACATTATTAATATATTATATTATATTATGAACCGAATCCCATTAGAAAATAATTTTTACAACACACTGTACATTAAATAGTGATTTGCAACATAAATACGAACACTTTCTATTATTTCATATGCAATATAACTTCAATAGACAGAACAAAGAGATGCTCTTAGTTCTGCAATTATTCCAATTGGATTCATCATAGGTCCAACAAATTGCAGGCTCCTTGCACCGTGCCACTAACTTGTTTTTTTTTATTTATTTATTTGAGAAATGACCTCTGCTGAGTCAAAATAAAGTAAAAAAACCTACCTCTGTACGAATATTAAATTTTTTTTCCATCTCATCTTTACTCTGCTAGTGAAATTTTTCATATTACTTTTGTTTTTCACCTTAAAATATTGACCATTTCCAAATCGATATCCACCCTTCCATTTACATCCCATTTTCATTTATCTTAACAAAAGTAGGCCCCTTGCACCGTGCCACTAAATTAAATTTTATTTTATTTTACTTTTTTTTTTTTGAGAATTGCCTGCTGATGAGTCAAAATTAAGTAAAAAACCTACCTCTCTCCAAAAGTTAAAATTTTGCCCATTTCATCTTTACTCTGCTAGTGAAATTTTTCATATTACCTTTGTTTTTAACCTTAAAATACTTACAATTTCCAAATCGATATTCACCCTTCCATTTACATCCCATTTTCATTTTTCTTTGTAGATAACTCTTTCAAACACCTTAAAACTTAAATACAAAACAAAATATTCATTTTAGCCATCATTTTCGAGCTTGTTTCGAGCTTTTGTTGAGAAATAAATAACACTAAATTTAACTCCATGATCTAGCAAGATAATTTAACTTTGGATTAATTACAATTTAGTACTTTAAACTTTTAGTGTTGTAATTTTCAACTTTGTCCAAGTTGGGCCTTCGATTTTCAAATCGGTGCATATTGGTTCAATTTCATGATGATTTCAGTTGACAGACTGTTAATGGAGTTTACTCTCTTAATTTGCAGTATCATGAGTAGTGTTTTCTTGCTGATTTGAGATTTAAGGCTGACATGGTTTTACAGTACTACAAAAATAAGCTATCGACGACGACCTTATTTTTATATAGACGTCGGTTAACAAAGAAAACAGACGTTGATATACTAATAAAACGGTTATTAACTTTGGTGGGTAATAAAGACAACGGATCGTCGTATAAAGAAAAAATCAACGATGGTTATAAAAAAAACCGTCGTCTATAATTTAATCAATGACGACGGTTTCTTTATAAACTGTCATCTATAAAGCCCTAAGACACGTGGCATCCACGTTGCTACCACTTGTCTGTTTGTAAACACTAGACGACGGTTCCTTTAGGAATCGTTGTCGTTGATTAAATTAGGGTAAAACAAAAATCAAAAAACGACGGTTTTAGCTTAGAACCGTCATCTTTACACATTACTGCCACGTGTCTCTTTATAGAGAATAGACGACGGTTCCTTGTCGTTGATTAAATTAGGGTAAAAAAAAAACCAAAAAACCAAAAACGACGGTTCTAAGCTAAAACCGTCGTTTTTACCCCGGAAAAAAAAAAAACGACGGGCCTGGCTTTGGACCCGTTGTCTTTATCAAAATGGTGTCGTTTTGTAGCTGTGTTATTTGGGTAAAGACGACGGGCCTAGCTTTTGTCCGTCATTTTTAACTCAGTGTTTTGTTCTTTACACGTCTCTTCCTCTCTTATTTTTCCTCACTTCTTTAGAAACCCTAAAGCACCTGCCGCTGTTTACTCATCTTCTCCACTGTAGTCACTGTTTGCTCATCTTTTCCACTGTGGTCGCCGTTCCTCCTCTTCTCCACTGTGGTCGTTGTTCCTCATCTTCTCCACTATAGTCGTCGTTCCTTATCTTCTCCATTGTGGTCGGATTACTTCTTCATTTCACATAATATTTGTGATTTTTAACCCAAAAATTTTAAGGTTAGTGCTCGACAATCTATTTAAATTGTTTTTAACAAATTGTGAATGCATTATTCAGTAAAAATGTTTGAATCAGTGCATTGAAAAGTTTAAATATTGAATTTAATGCATTATTTTGTTTGAATATTAAATGTAATTGTTAAGTTGGTTGTTAATTTGTAGATTGTGTATATAATCGAAAATTGTATAAATTATCCGGTCATATATATGAAACCCGATGATATGTATTAAACTTGATGATATGTATGAACTACCCATGCATATATTGTGTGAAAAATTGTATATGAGAGTTTTGGTTTAATTAGTAATTTTGTATAAAAGTTTTGTAATTAGAATATATTTAATATTTAATATAATTTTGTATAAATTTATTTAAAAGCAGCTGAAAAAAAAAACATAGATGGAGGTTCTAATCTTAAACCGTCGTCTATATATTTGCCCCATGGCATCCACGTGGCTTCAGCATGGTTTTAGACGTCGGTTTTTAACCGTCGTCTATATTTTATGAGTATCGACGACGCCTCATTAAACGACGGTTTGCTGTCCGTCGTATATACACTTAAGACGTCAGTTTTTTACCGAAGTTTGTGACCCTATTTTCTAGTAGACATACTAAAAATTAGACTATAAAACTAGAGAGAAAAGAAAGAGACTGTAAAGAGAAAACATGGAGATTAAAAAAGTAAAGTGGAAAAAATAAAATAGGAAAGTAAATAAAGAGAAAAATTAAACAAGAGGAAGCTAAGAGATAAAATGAAAAGAGAAATTAGAAAGAGAAAGAAGATAGACAAATTAAATAGAGAAATTAGAGAAAGAAAAATAGAGAGAGAAAATTTGCTACTCAAAGCTTGCCGGTTTGCTTTCATTTGCTTCAAATTAAAAAAAAATTAAAAAATGGGTTACGTGTTTGTCATGTGCATCCCGTTGATAGTTCATCTACTAAAACCCTTGATGTTGAACCAATTTGTGCAAATTTAAAACATCAAGGGCCCAAATTGCACAAATTTTAAAACTTTAGAGCTTAAATTGATCAAACATGAGGTTTATAGCCAAAATTGCACAACCCTAAAAACTCAAGGTACTAAAATACAATTAACCCTTTAACTTTTCTTTGTTATAACTAGGGGTGAACGCGGTCGATTTTAGCCAGTTTTCCGGTCAGTCTTTCGCTGAACTGATAACGTCGATTATGGTAAAACGACCAACAGGTCACCGACCGAGCACCCTTTAAAACAAGCACAAAATTGCTTCGATAATGGTCAATCGGCGTTGATTTTTTGGCCGAGATTGAGTTTCTTCCACTTCTCCTTGAGAGATAACGCCCCAATCACTGAGCCTCCCCCGATGGCTTCGAATTGGCCGGCCAAGTGCGCCACGAAAAGGTTCGTGTTTGACCCATCGAAGATTGTAGCTCTGAAGGCCAAAGCGGTTAGGAAAGCAGTACAGCGACCTTCCCGAGTGGAAGCCATTTCAGCCCTCATTTGGAGATGCGCGTGGACACTACAAGAAAAAATCCTTCCTACGACGCACATAAAACGTTGTCCGAAGGCTTTAGACGACGGTTTGAAATCGTCGTCTAAAGCATCATCTTGGAAAGTCTTAAGCATCCACAACGCACAAAAACCATTGTCGTTGACATCAACTACAACGTTCATTGACCGACGCCTATATAGCTATGCATACGTCAGATCCACGTGCTTGTTCACACATAAGACGAAGGGAAAAATTCGTCGTTTTAAAATCTAACGTTGCATCAACCATGACATCTGATGTGATTTATTTAATGACTGAAACAACATCTGATGGAATCAAGGACAACGAACATTGTGCGTCGTCGATGCTTAATTTTTTTTTTTGGGATCAACGACAACGTACATTGTGCGTCGTCTAATCCATCTGATGACATCTACTACAACGCACATTGTGCGTCCTCGATGCCTAATTTATTTATTTATTGTTTCTAGGATCAACAACGTCGCACATTGTGCGTCGTCTAATCTATGTTATGCATCAATGACAACCCACATTGTGCGTCGTTGATGCCTAATTTTTTTCAATATTTTTTGGTTTTTCTGAATTATATTTTTAGGTTTCAAATATATATATTTTCTCTGAACAATTTAAAATAAATTATAATAGATGAATTAGATAAAAATTTTATAAAATAAAAATTAAAAAAGTAAATGTAACATATATTAAATAAAATAGTACAATAATAACATTTAATTTACATAATATTTAATCGACACTAGATAAAAATTTATCTGAATTAGAAATTCCGTCGATTAAATACGTAGCACATTTATCTCTGAATTCATCTAGATAATCTTGTACCCAAACAGCATTATGGAACTGTTTACGAAAAACATAATGTTTTAGACATTAAATATATTTAACATAAGATAGTATAATTAGAAACAAAAATATGACAAATAATAGTTCATTAAGCTTACCAAGTTATGAATAGACTTTGGTGAGGAAAAATCTCCACTCAAATTTAAAATTTCTCTCATCATAATGCATACATAATATGCACATTCAGTCCCACCCGGTTGCAAAGGAGTCTACAATTGAATTTGAACAAAAAAATCAAATACATAAGAATTAAATTATTAAATTAAAAATACAATTGTAAAATGTAGTGTTTTGGAATTTATTACCTTTGTGGGTGGCCAAACCAATTTGCTCTTCTTGGATCTTCTAGTCTTTGGTCCATTCCACATTGCAAAAGCTCTTTTCCATACAGCATAAATGAAAATAGTTAAAAACATTTCATATAATTAATAAATGTAAAAAAATATTTAAAATTAATTACCTATTAATCATTTGTTTAAAATCCGCACGGACACTCGATTTAATAGAGTCAAAAAACCAAGCAATTCCCTCAGATGGAATGACAACGCCGAGCATCCAGTGACCACTAATAACAAAATAAACATTTATATAACATTTATTGCACAAAAAATGAATTAGTAAACAGATAAAACATTACTAATATTATAGCACCAACTAATTTACTGTATTTAAAATACTTACGGGTGGTAATATGGAATCAACCATATTTTATGGTTAGTGCCAGTGCTTTTCCATCTATTGAAGATTTTTGTTGCCCTACTTTCTATATTTTCTTTCTCCTCCATAGCAGATGTCCGCGGATCAATGAATCCATAGTAGATAAATTTTCCACTTCTTTTCATTTGTTCATATAACAGTCTGAAATAAAAATTTAGAATGACTAACATAGATATATAAAACAAAAAAATATAATAACATTTAAATTTGAAAGAAAATAAATTAAAAAATAATATAATAACCTCATGTATACTAGGATGCAATCGCCGGTAAGCATGTCCATCTGACAAAATGCATCTATGTCGTCTCTGCGCATGACTGCAGATAATTCATTGCCGACCATGCCACTTCCCAACCTTATTTCAAGACCAAAGTCTTGGTCTTGGATACCAGAAAGTATCATAGCCAAGAGCCAAACTTTTGGAGGCAAGCCAACATATATATCTTCTCCCCCACACCTTTGTTGCGATGCAGATGATTGTAACTGGCGTGAGTGGGGTGTGCTGTTTGAGTCAGACTCGACAACTGGCTTGCCTTTAGCAGCTCTTTGCTTAGCTTGTACCTACAAGCATTGTTAACAAATTAATCTCATTTTGCAATATTTAAAATCATGAGAAATAACCAAATAAAATTTACCTCAATAATTACCACGTCTCCTTGTAAAATGACCAAAGATTTTGGCCACGCACAAAACGAACCGAGAGCTTCTCCTACTTAAACGATGGCGAAAGAAGGGATTAGTAGATGTGCTAAAGGATCAATCACCATTTGCACATTAACACAGACATTATCATAGCCTAACTGCACTCCGTGGCATAAAGATTGAGGATCGGTAGTAGGAAACATCCGTCCTTTTGCTACTATATTGTTAGGTGTGCCCATAGCAAGCATGCAATCCACAACCTAAACCATATAAGAAAAAAAATATTGGATGTTAGAAACATATAAATTTATATGACTTAATAAAATAAAAACATGTAAGTTATATAACTTATAAACATACACTACGCCAAAAACCTTAATCGGCGACACTAAATGCGCGACGAAGCAAAAAATTTGCGTCGTGATAAACTAACGGCGACACAAACATCGTGCGTCGCCTGTATTTGAACAAAATAGCGACGCAGCCACGTCGCTAAAATGTTCATGAAATCAGCTCTCGCGACGCGCGATCGAAAACCATCGCGAAAAATGTGGCGCGAAGCATATTCGGCGACACAAATGCGGCAAGTGTCGCGAAAAATAAGCGCGCCAAATACATTTTGCGACAGGCATTCCACAAGTTTCACCGAAAATCTGCGCGCCAAATACATTTGCGACGGGCATTAGTAAAGCGTCGCGGAAAATATACGCGGCAATCGCATTCAGCGACACCCATTGGAGCAGGTGTCGCCAAATAGTTGCGCGCCAACACCTACCACATACAATTATTTCACAATACCAAAATAATCAATTCACTCCAACCATTCTGTATCTATAAATACGTATCAATATTATGAAAGAAAATCATCAATTACTGTAAAAGAAACAATCATCAGAAAAAAAAAATCATACATATGCATAAATATTTTTACGTGTTTTTTTTCTTCGATTTAGCTGAACTATTTCAAAATATATGGAAATGTCAAAAAAGTTTTGACCAGCTCTCCTTTTATATGATCGACCAGCTACAAATCGTCGATCCATACGCTTCAGGTACTTCACCTTCATACATATTAAAGGTTTCATTCTATCTTGTAATCAACTCATCTATTATTGTAAAAGAAATATTTTGGAAAAAAAATACTTAATGGCGACGCTAGCATCGCCTATAAATTCAAATTGGCGACGCTAGCGTCGCCCATAACCTTCAAAATGGCGACGCCAGCATCGCCCATAGCTTCAAACTATCACCTTTCGCTACCGTATTTAATTCCAACCTATCTACTAACATTTAATTTCCACCAACCATTATGTATCTATAAATAGGCACATCCTCACGTTAACAATCCACATTTCATGATTTGTTTCTCTCTTTTACATATATATATATATATCTTTCTTGCCTTATATTTTGAAATAGTTTCAGCTGTTATGCCTAATTATTCAGCTGAAATTATTTCAAAATAAAAGGAAAGAATGAAATATTCTTGAACCATCGGAAAAAAAAAGCAACTATGGAAATGTTGAACTTCTTGGTTTCATTATCTTTTAGCTGATATTATTTCAAAATATATGGAAACGATGAAATATTTATGATCTTTACTCCCTTTTAGGTTTTCGACCCACTTCAAAATGTCGTATATTCTTCTGGTAGATCACCTATCTCTAAAGATCAAATATTTCATTGTCATAGAGGAGGCTTCCTTGTTCAGTATCATAGAACGGCAAGGCAACAAATACTTGGACAAGGCCCGGATCCGGATTTCTTTTTCTGCCCCTCATTTTTCATATGTGGAGGATTTCTTTTTCTGCTCCTCTCCGTTAATTTTTCATATGTCGGTCGAGATTTTGCAGAATTTAATGTAAACCTGATAATGATATGCTCGAGATTCATACATATATCAAATTATAAACAATGCAAAAAAAAAAAGTGTAATATCAATAAAAATATTTCATATATTTGGTAGGATGTTGTTTTGTATATATAATATGTATATGTA
>QANX01007752.1:0-23307 GCA_003254975.1 Ochetophila trinervis
AAAAAAATGATGATGCACGTTTAATAAACTTCAGTAGTTAGTAATTCAATAGAATGAAAATTTTTGTCAAATTTTTTTTACAAAATAAAATTACGGTCCATGTAAAGAAGAAAATTCAAGAATAATAACAAACCGTAGATATTTCTCAGCAAAAAGAAACAAACAAACCGTATGTATTTACTAATTCTGTAAACTTTGACATGTGAATATGGCAAAGCTAGTAAGCTATATAACAATGGCTATGAATAAGTCAATTCCGGACCCAACTAAATAGCAAACATTCGAAAAACAGAGTTTCTAATAGTGCCTGCGAAATTTCTGTTCTAGTGAAGAAAGTAGAGCATTCAAAGTAACAAAATTAAAAACATTAAAGGGGAATAAAGGAAGGAGAATAATAAACAAAAAGCATCTTTAAATGCAAGGTCGCTTACCCTTGAGCTTTTCTGTGTTTGCTTTTGCGTTTCTTTTAAGCTCACCCACAATTGCTTTTTACCTCTTTAAATATATTTTCTCTCTTTTGCTTGCTTTGCCTTTGATTCTTTCTGCATCAGAAGAAAATATAAAACCCATCCTCATATCCCAAAGTTACCAAAATGCACTCGCCATGAATTGAAGAATCTCCAAAACTGGAAAAATATAGGAAGGGGCAAGTTGGGTACTTTAAAGCTTTGTGGGAAGTCTGAATAATCTTAACAAAATGGAAAAGCTTGGAAAGAATCTGGGAAAGTGAAATTGCACCCACGTCTCTATGTTTTTAAGTCCAAAAGACTATCTTTGTCCTTTCAAGTGGGGTATCAATTATCTTTAACAGCAAAATGGAATTTCAACAACTAAAACCACTTGTTTTCTTTATACTTTGTTGTGAACCAGTTTTATTATCCAAGTCTTAAAACCAATGTGTATTAAACAAAACAGCTATGCTACCATTCTATTCCCTCTCACATAAAAACAAATATTTTCTTCTCCAATCAAAACCTTCGTCATTTTTTCCTCTTTAGTCAATGAAAAGAAAAAATATTTTGATTTGGTAAAGCAACAAAAAAGGTAATATGAAGCTGGTAGTGGTGGTGTTAGATGCTAACAGTGAAAGGGACCATGAATAGAGAAGGTTTATATAACGTCCACCTTCTTTGTTTGAGCAGCTCCTTTTCCAACCTCAAAGATCCCAAAGTGCCTCAAAAATCACAATTGAAATTGAGAAAGTGAAACTCATTGGTTTCAGCTTTCTCCAAAAGACGGAATTCGTTGATTGCATGGAAGTTTAAAAAAAGGATATGAAGAGAATGTTGGAGTAACAAAGAAGTTTTTATTTGTGTTCAAAAGGAGAACAGCATTAAATCCATACTCAAAACACCTTCTTGCAGTAGTACAAACTGTTATTGCCAACTTTCTCATTGCTTGAATTCTCATTCCTCTTGTAGTACTTCACTGCTGCTAATCCTGCCAAAGAGACTGAGGAAGATAAACAGGGGACTTGTGGAATTGGCTTGCTATAAACCAACTTTTACTCAGCAAGTTCTACATCAGAAGGAGACTCTGTGAGAAGGCCGGAGAAGAGGGTCATTCATCCTTGCAACCATGAGTTCAAAAGCTGCTCCAAACCAACAAGAGGACTACAAGTTGAAGGACACAAAACCCCAGCTAGGTGAAAGATGGCCACATGGAGGATTACGCGGTGGAGGAGGATGGATTAGCAGCGAAAGAGCTACGAGCACTTACGATCTTGTCGAACAAATGTACTATTTATATGTTCGAGTTGTGAAAGCCAAAGATCTTCCTACAAACTCCACAGGGAGTTGTGACCCTTATGTGGAAGTGAAGTTGGGTAATTACAAAGGCAAAACACAGCACTTCGAGAAGAGAACCAACCCTGAATGGCATCAGGTCTTTGCATTCTCTAAAGAGAATATTCATTCTTCAGTTCTTGAAGTTATTGTCAGAGACAGACTGATCGTTTCGAGGGATGATTATATAGGGAGAGTGATCTTTGACATGAATGAAGTTCCCACTAGAGTTCCTCCTGATAGTCCTTTAGCACCTCAGTGGTATAGATTAGAGGACAGGCAAGGGAAGGCCAAGGTTAAAGGAGAGGTTATGCTTGCAGTTTGGATGGGAACACAGGCTGATGAAGCTTTCCCAGACTCCTGGCACTCTGACGCTGCTTCGGTTCATGGAGAGGGAGTCTTCAACATCCGATCAAAGGTATATGTTTCACCAAAACTTTGGTACCTCAGAGTCAATGTCATTGAAGCTCAGGATGTTGAACCACAAGACAAAAGCCAACCACCACAAGTCTATGTCAAAGCTCAAGTTGGAAATCAGATACTTAAAACAAAACTATGCCCAACCCGAACCACCAATCCTCTCTGGAATGAAGATTTGATCTTTGTAGCAGCTGAACCTTTTGAGGAACAGCTGGTACTCACAGTAGAGAACAAATTGACACCTGCAAAGGATGAGCTTGTGGGAAGACTAAGCTTGTCCCTGAACATCTTCGAGAGGCGCTTGGATCACAGGCCAGTCCATTCTCGTTGGTTCAACCTCGAGAAATTTGGTTTCGGTGTCATGGAGGGAGACAAGAGGCATGAGCTCAAGTTCTCAACCAGGCTTCATCTGAGAGTCTGTCTAGAGGGTGCATACCATGTATTAGATGAATCAACAATGTACATAAGCGATGTCAGACCAACTGCTAGGCAGCTATGGAAGCAGCCTATTGGAATTCTTGAAGTTGGTATTTTAAGTGCTCAGGGCCTTCTTCCAATGAAGACTAAGGATGGAAAAGGCACCACAGATGCTTATTGTGTGGCAAAGTATGGACAGAAATGGGTTCGAACCAGAACAATCATGGAAAGTTTTAACCCGAAATGGAACGAGCAATATACTTGGGAGGTTTATGATCCTTGCACGGTGATAACTTTGGGAGTTTTCGACAACTGCCACCTAGGTGGAAACGCATCCGGCGGGGGAGGTAAACCCGACTCGAGAATTGGGAAGGTAAGAATCCGGCTCTCGACACTGGAAATGGATAGGATTTACACAAATGCTTATCCACTTCTTGTTCTTCTACCATCTGGTTTGAAAAAGATGGGAGAGCTACAATTAGCAGTTCGATTTACATGTCTTTCTCTAGCAAACATAATTTACCTCTATGGCCACCCATTGCTGCCAAAGATGCATTATTTTCATCCATTCACTGTGAACCAGCTAGACAGTTTGAGGTACCAGGCAATGAACATTGTAGCAGTTCGGCTTGGCCGAGCTGAGCCACCTCTGAGGAAAGAGGTTGTAGAGTACATGTTAGATGTTGATTCCCACATGTGGAGCATGAGAAGAAGCAAAGCCAACTTCTTTAGAATCGTATCACTGTTTTCTGGTGTAATCTCCATGAGCAGGTGGTTGGGAGAGGTTTGTCACTGGACGAACCCGGTCACAACCATCCTTGTTCATGTTCTGTTTTTCATACTCATCTGCTACCCTGGATTGATCCTCCCAACCATCTTCCTATACATGTTTCTCATCGGCATATGGAATTTCCGCTTCCGCCCGAGGCATCCATCCCATATGGATACTAAACTTTCATGGGCAGAAGCAGTTCATCCCGATGAACTCGATGAAGAGTTTGATACCTTTCCGACCTCTAAGCCTCAGGATGTAGCCCGAATGAGGTACGACAGGCTTCGGAGTGTAGCTGGAAGGATTCAAACGGTGGTAGGAGACATTGCAACTCAAGGAGAGAGGTTTCTAGCTCTGCTGAGTTGGAGAGATCCAAGAGCAACCAGCCTCTACATAATTTTCTGTCTCATTGCAGCTGTTGTGCTCTATGTGACGCCCTTCCAGATGATCGCTTTGGTTGCAGGTATGTTTTGGCTCCGCCATCCGAGATTTCGAAGCAAGTTGCCTTCGGTGCCCAGCAACTTCTTCAGAAGACTGCCATCTCGAGCCGACAGCATGCTCTGAAAATCCATGTTGGGTAAAATAAACAATACCAATTCATGCATCCAAATTCCTTTGGCTTTTCCTAGCGTTTATTCTGTCATTTGGTGTGTTGTTTAGGAATTAAGATCAGGAACACTAAGGCATAGTGTTGTAAATTTTCATTTATCGAACTTTGACTGAGGACGTTTTCCAGTGATATTATGATGTCATGCGAAACTAACTTACTTTTTTTTTGGTCATGCAAAACTAATCTATTAACCATTAGACGAAAATAAAGTAAGTGAGTGTGAATGGAATGTACAAGCCCCAACCATTCATCACCAAAAAGAGAGAAAGAGAGAGAGAGCACAAGATGGCTAAAAAACAATCCTTCATAATCCAAACTGGTTAATACAAAATTGTTGCTCTCCCAGTAGTATAAAAATACAGCGAGTGATGACAAAAATTAAACAAAATTTAAAAGAGAATATGTAATGATGTAAACAATCCTCTAGAAGACAAGCTCATGAGGCTTCATGCCTGACATAAGAGAGAATCTGGCAGCTAAGTATGTCTTCAAGTCTGGGACTGCCTCAATGGACTTCAACACCGGGGCATCCACAGCCTTCTGATCATCTTTCTTTCCCTGTGGAAGCAACTTCTTTTCCTACAGTTGTTGAGCAAGACAAACAAATCACATTCAGGAAAAAATAAAAATCAAAAATCAAATCAAATTTTTAAGCCATAATATCTTAACAACTTCCCCAATTTCTAAGCCATTTTAACTTCTGCTTAAAACTATAAATGAAGCAAAAGAGAAATGGACACTGATCACCGCAGGCATGACAATATTTGATCACATTCAACACCATAGACACAAAAGGAACAATTGAAGGGAACCATACATTTGATAGATAAATCTACATAGATGAAGCAATAAAAAAGCTAACCTCCTTTTCTGCCTCAAAAAACTCCCCCTCTCCCTTTGTTTTCTTCTTTTCAACTTCCTTTGCAAAATATTTGTCATCAAACTTCTCCACATTGACCCCGGAAATGTCAACCTTGGTGGAAGTCGCAATCACATAAGATTGATTGACACGTCTCAAGGGAACACCATTAATTTTAAATGGCCCTGCAATGAAATAAAATCACCAATCAATCAAGTTTTTATCCAAAAAGCAAACATAAGATGGTTTTCATCTCTAAATGCAGGGTGGATGTGACTTGAAAACCATGTACATATGTACATATACTAAAGCATAAAAGGAAAAAGAAAAATAGATAAGGTAAGATGCAATTGTTATCCATGATCTCCATTGGAAAAAGAAAAACAATACGATCCCCACAAAATGGTTAAAAAAGAACCTCCATTCTTGCAAATTAGCATTTCCATTATTTTTATTTTTTTTAATAAGAGCATGACTTATAATGACAAACGCAATAGATCACCGGAACACCTATTAAAAGTATTTGGGAAAGAAAATATTGATCCCAAATATTTAAAAATAGTTACAACGAACAAAAAGGCAAATAATTAAATCCCATTTATTCTTTTTAATCGATTCATCCTTACAAAATAGGCAACCGAATAATCATTTCCAATCGGGGAAAACAAAAAAAACAAAAACAAAGCAAGAACATATCCTAAAACAATTGAAAATTTATTGAAGGCAAGAACACGACAGAAAATAGACTGACCAGTCACCAGAAGCAAGCCAGAAGAAAGCTGCTTCAGGAAAACAACTCTCTTCCCCTTAAATCTCCCAGCCAACAAAATCAACACCGTCCCCGGTGTAATACTCGTCCTGAAAATTCACAAACCCAGTAAACAAAAACTATGAAAACCAATAACAATTAGCAAATTAAATACGTGAAAGAAAAAGCCAAAAAAAAAAAAAAAGGTGATTTCGGAAAAGAGAACCTGAGGTTGGTGGGCTTGTGCTTCCGCTTGTTGAGAAGCGGTTTCTTGACGTCATCAGCGGGGTAGAACTTGGGAGGTTTCTGAGACAGATTCTCGGCGGCAGGCTTGGGATCGTGTCGGGGAAAAACGCCATTGTTTTTGGCCTTGATAGCCCAAAGGCCTCTCTTATGGTACATCTTCGACCTTGAATACTTGCCCACGCCCCGAATCAGATCCGGGTTACGGCTCTTTCTGGGGTTTCTCACCTTGGCCGTCATTTTTGGTCTCTCACCGCTGAAACTCACGGATTAAAATTGGTAGTCGCTACTTGGGGAAGACAAAACCCTACGCTTCTCTTATTAGCGTTATTTGTTAAACATCATAAACCCTCGTATGAAAATATAACTTCATTGCTAAGCCCATAAGGCTTTCCTTACCCAATCCGATTCCACAATATGGGCTTTCGATCTGTTACTTGGCTTGATTGTTATAAAGCCCAATTTTATTCTTCATACTGGGTCCTATAAAGACTTATGGGCTTAATATTCTGCAACTTCTTTTCTTTTCCTTTTTTGTGATACTGTAATTAATTATTGGAATAAGAGAGTATAATATTTACATTCTATACAGTAATTAATTATTGGTATTAGAGAGTATAATATTTACATACATAACATTATATACATATTAAAAAAGAATACACTACTTTTATTGTTTATTTTTTATTGGTTTTGGAGGTTGAATTGACTTTACAAATTTGTTGTTTTTCAAAACTTTTCAAAGCATAACCTTTGTTTTTATTTATTTTCTGTTTTTTTTAAAGTGCATTTTAGAGAGTTAATTTTTACTGAATTTGATAAGAAAGAACTTCAAAAAGTCAGAAATACTTTTAAAAATTATTTAAATACTTTTTAAGTAGTTTTTAAACTTTAAAATATGTTTTGATTTTCTATAAGGTATACCAAACAGGAGATCATAAGAACTTGAAAAGCACTGAAGCAGCAAGGAGCTGTAGTGGTGAAATTTTGCAAATGCATCCAAGATTTACTTCCTCTCATCCCAAAATTTCCAAACTCCAAAAGCGTCTAGACAACAATTCACTGGAGAGAAACACAGCAAAACTCACACAGAATTTACAGGAAAACACACTGACTTGTCTCTTCAACGAAATAAAAAATTATTTTATTTTATTAATATAAATAACAAAGAGTCAGTGGTTTTGTCTGGATTTTGGCCCCGACTTTGTTTTCACATGAATGATTCAAACTACCCTTATCCAAGGTGGGGAAATTGCCAAATAATAAAACCCCCAACGGAAATTGTCTCGGGCCCCATTCTATTTCTAGGTTAGATCTCTTTCAATGTTATAATTTGGGTCATCTTCGTAGACTTTAGAGGCATCGTTTAGTGTGTAAAACTGTAATATATTAATTTTTTTTTATTTTTTATTTGGTAGAAATATATTAATTTTTCTTAATTGTAATAGATTGAAATGTTGTGTATCATGTTGTACTTAGTAATAACGTAGAATGTTGGTGCACCAACGTACTGCATTATAAATTTTGGAAAAAAATTAATTTTAATTAAGGAAAAAGTAACTTTGATATTTATTATTATGCATATAATTTTCATAAATAATTATGTTATTCAAAATAGACAAAATTGATTGTTTTTATATATTTTTAGAAATAATTATATTATTCCTAATATATTAAATTAAGTTTGATTAGTATTCATAATAATAACTGTATAATCTAAAATATTAAAATAATTAAGACGATCAACATTAAAAGTAAAAAATTAATAATATTTGAATTTTCTAATAGTTGTTGAATTGCATTATACTAAGTATCAGAAAATAAATAAATAAAATAAAAGTGAGGGCACAAAAGAATGTGTAAGAAAGAAAATCATTTTCAGAGTTTTTATATATTTATCCAGGCGTGAAAAAAAAGTGTAAGGAAGAAAATCATATGCATATATTGTAAGAAAAATATATATGTATTTGACTGTGTCAAATCATTTACTAAAATATATTTTTAATGGCAAAATTAAAAACTGTTATTAAAAATAAACTGTAATGAATGTTTGAATAGAAATTTCATAATATATGCATATAGGTTAGTAGTTTCAACTATTATTTTATTAATTAAATTACGGACCATATATAATATGCATGGTTTGTGGATATTGCAGGAAGTTTTATCAATATTTGACCAATTTAAAGTGTTTAAAGAATATATACATGGAGAAATTGAATGTCGTGGTTTGAGAAGAGAGAGAGGAAAATCCATAATGAAATTCCAATTATAATTAATTATAACTTTGGTTTTTGCAGGATGAAGTTTCGGGCAAGGTGGGCACATAGAGCTCTATGGCATGCTTCAATATTGGGGCACATGCAGAAGGTATAGATGCTCTTGAAAACTTATTATTAGATAATATTCTAATAAGCTAATTTTCACAGGCTAAAGCACGTGTTTGTTTTGTCACTTTCCAGTCTCGCCACTGACCCAGAGACGGTCCATTCAAGCTCAACGGTGTCAGCCATAGCTCCTCTATCTTACGGCTTCTTCACCAAAGGTTATGTTCATTTTGGTTGCTGGGAAACTTGTTGGAAAGGATAATAAATTTATTTTTGAGGATTTCATGATTTGGGACCTTAGAAAAGCCGGTAATTAGTTTCCCAAATTACTGAACGGACGAAAATTAAACCTGATAAATTCTCGTACATATTTTTAAAAATTTTAAATTTTTATATTTCAACATAAAAATTTAATGGATCAGATTTGAATGAATAAATTTGTATATGAATATGATATAACACGAATACAAATATGAAATTAAAATTAATATATATAACACAAATACACACATATTTTTGGGCTGAAAGTTTGGATTTGCATATTTAATTTCACCATAAAAACTTAATAAATCCATTTTGATAAACACATTGTGATAAAAATACTATTTATTGTCAAGTCTAACAAAAACCTATGACCCAATTGTAAAACTCAATTTAAAGAACTGAGATAGGAAGGAGAACAGCCAAATGGTAGAATAATTTTTTCAAAGATCAGGTTGCGGGTTCTTGTGCTAGCTAAATCAATTTAATATATAATTGATGCTTTTATCAATTTAATTAAGACTGTTCATGTCGAAATTCTATTTTAGTACAAAAATTTCTTTTTTTTCTTCGTTTTTGAGTTACAAAAACTCAGAGAAGTATTTCACAATTTTCTTGAGGATCTATTCAAATAATATAGTCTTTTGAGATGAAAAGAATGGACCAGGGGAGTTGTAAGTATATACTATGCATTTGGTGTGAAATTATGCCACAACAACCGCATTAGACCAATGACTAAAACATTAGCTTAATAATTAATAAAGTTCAAGTTGTTCAATACTTGTGACAATTTTAATTAATTGGCTGTACATCAATTTATTATATTTTTTCTTACCTACCGATTGAAGTAATATAATTAATTTGTTCCTCTACAGTCTGCATCATCCGTAATGTGTGCAAAGAACATCAACCCCTTTACTTTTGAAATCTCTAACACCGGAAAGGGTCTATAATTTTATTATTATTCCTTATATAATTTTGAATTCCATCATCTAAAACAATAATTTTTTTTTTTTTTTTTGCTGAAAACAATATTATACACTAACAACAACCCATCTTAATATTTAACCTTAGGCATGCATATTTTACACTTCGGAGAGTTAATTAATTAAGAATTTGGCCAATTACGCGAGTCTTGCAATAATTTTACATATGTTTTGACTATAAAATCACAAATGTATATATATTAATCAGATCAAACACAATGATTCATACATGCTCCAATTCTCTATTTTATCCTCATATTTAAGATAGCTGAGTATCTAGTTATAAATGGCTGATCAATCTTATTACTCTCTTATTTCTTTTAATTCAGGACCATTATTGTCTAAGAAAAAGGTGAATTAGCCATTACTTTCGTAATCTAATAACTCTATCTTCTTTGAGACACCACTTGTCTCATAGACCTCTATTATTTTCCATAAAGAGATAAAAAAGAAAAAGAAAAAAAAAAGATGATCTATTAACTTGTTATATATATAAGTTAAATAGGATTTTATGTAGATTTTTTTTTTTGCTTTAAATTTTTGTTCCCCTTATATGAAAGTTTGAATCATACTGAGTTTGAATATTAGCAACAAAAAAAAAATCATAATTAGTTTGAAGAATAGCTAGCGTTAGTGGATATATTCCTTCTGTGGAGGGTTGGAAGAATTGAAGATTATTACCCACCGAATGCCCTTTATCCGAAAAGAAAGAAAATGCCAAAAAAGTCCAAATACAAAAAGCCTGCTTATTGTCAGCTTCAAGAACCATAAAAAGGGCATGCATGCAGCAGAAGTATTAAAGCCACATGGACGTTTTGAGTAATAAGTTTTAAACACTCGGCTTCTGATCATCTCATCTGCGTGTCTTAATTATTCTACCAAAATCAAAATAATCTATCTTCTTTCCTTTTTCAATGCTACAATTTTCTTCCTCTCCTTCCCCCTTCTTTTAATTTCTTGGTCAGAAATGGCTGCCAAATCATTTCCCTTCTGAATATTCTTAATCCAAGACAAATTGTTCAGAGAGAGAGAGAGAGAGGGAATTTTCTGCTGATTTGGAATATAATCTATATAATTGGTATATCTATACATCTACGTAGGAAATAAGTAAAAGGGACATATGGAAGATCATGCCATTGATCATGATTAAAAAGCTGGTGTTATGGGCCGGCCTTTTTTTCATTCCTGTCGAGGACGAGCCAACCAGAGAGAGCTGAGAGCTCGAAGACGATGGAAATATTCAGCAATGGCTAGCAAACACCTTGCGGCTTGTCTTGTTGTCAGGATTTGATGCAACCGGTGTAGCGTCTGGTGCCTCAAATTATCAGCCTGTAAGTTGCATTTTGAACCCGCGGAAACAAAACAAAACAAAATAAAATAAAAAATAAGAATAAAAATTGCATTTAAATTTGTATAATATATATTTCCTATCAGACTCAATAAAGACACTCTAATTTTAAAATCAATCTTAAATTCTAAATTCTAAATTTTGATTTTATTTTTTACACTTGAGAGCCAGACAGCTAAGTGATACAGAATCAAAAATTCAGATTTAAAACAATCTAATTTTTAAAAAAATTAAATCAATTTAATCTGAGACTCACTGTTAATATTTCTGGTTCCCTAGTTAGTACATTTTATATAATACGACTGAGTACATGTTTGACTATTCTATAGACTTCGACTTTTTAGTTCAAAAAAACTATCCCATTTACACAACTTTAATTTCATAAACACAAGTAGGAGTTTGGATATAAGAGAATTGATTGTCAAAGAGGGTAAATATTAAAAATGTGTGGAAAATGAAATACAGGTATGAAATTTCCTAATAAATTATAATCTGCAGGGGTATGTATACTAAGTCCTACTAACCCCTTTTTCCCATTAATGACTCGATTATTTAGATATATTTCATATGGTTAAATACACAAACTAGGACCCATTTTTAATTACAAAAAGATTATATAATATTTTTATGTATAACTGGACATAAATGATTTGAATTCTTAAATACTCAAGAAACTTTTCATTCAAATTTCCTAAGCCTAAGATTAATGGGAACACTAATAATGATGACGATGATTTAGACCAAAATAGTAAATTAAGCTCTAAGTCAATTTTAAGAATGTATTCAAGAGGTCAACAACTAGTATGACTAAACAAGTCTTTTGAGTAGGTGATTTATATTGACGGACAAATAATCATAATGATAACTGCCACACCCTACAGTTTGATTGGTTAAGTTCTTAATTAAGGTTCCATCTGAAATGATTAAAGGATAAAAGTCTATGCTATTATGTCCCACTCAACCTTAATTTTTCTTTCGACCATCTATGCGAAAAAGCTCAAACCTGTTCTATGATGATTTTGAATCTACTAGTCCTCTAATATCAAAAATAAATAATACTAAATATTAGAAAAATAAACATATTTTAGAGGCTCCACAAATAAGAATCTAAAATATATAATTGTAGCAATTTCATATATTGTGAGCCATTTATTAATATTTACTTATTTATGATAATGTACAAGTTATTTGAACCTTGCACGTAAAAAAAATTAGAAATTAAGAAGAGTAGCCAAATGTAGAGAAGCATTATTCTCTCGTGGTTTGTGTTTTGGTTGAGTTGGTGTCTATTCCTTAGAACATGCAGTCGGTCAAAAACTGAGTTATGGGTTAAAGCTAAAGGGTCTACGTGGTGGCTTTTAAGTTAAACGGTTACGACCATGACATCACACAAAATATGGCCATAGCAGATCTCATCCCTCCATCGAGATGCAGATCAGATTCAGTGGGAACCACTATTCGAAAGTGCCACGTGTCTAGATATGAAGCTTGTATGATCCCCAGGTGGACTAGTCTAGGTGAAACTCGGGCTAGCTAGACGCTAGTCATTAGTTAGCTTAATTAGCTTGCTAGGTAGCACAAACACTTGGAATACATTCAAGCTATTTTTCCACGTGTTTATTTATGACTGAATTTGAACTTTTATTTTATATATATATACGTTTTAAATTTTTTTATCATCCTCGATAAAAAAATAAATAAAAAATTATTTATTATGATTCAGTTGGACTGCTATCATTTATTAAAGCTGAATATATTTAATTTTATGCAGAAGAGAAAGCATAACGTACGTTGCATATATATGACATTGTAAATTTTTTAAAATTATAATACAAAAACATTTTTAAATTTCTTAGATGTATACTAATATCAGAATGTTTGTCTGTGAAGAAATTAATATTTTGCCTAGAGTTTTACTTTTCTAGTTTTGGGATACAGTACAAAAGTCTTGAAACAAAAGTAAGAGGGAATGCATCTGCATTAATGTATATTTTCAAAGTTGGGTAGGAAAGAAAATACATGGAAATTGGAGAGGAAAAACAAATGGATCTAAAAATTGGTGGGAAAATTCATTTAATTGGAGTAAATAAGAACTTATGAGGAAGTATGGTCCTAGAAAATAAAAGCTAAAGAAGGAGGACCGAGGACGAGTTGTACCAGAGACAGACAAGTTATTTTCAAGAAATTATATTTAAAATAAAATAAAAAGCACAAAAATAGGTACATATAGATTCCACATAACAACTAGCCACGTCAGGAGAGTGAGACATGGAGTGGTTCGTAGTTTGGGGTAGGTTGCCCAAACCCAAACAGGAACATATTTCTATTCCCAGGACCCCACATTATCATATATAATGGGGGACCATATATTAGGGATATATATATATCAGACGGTGCACGACGGCCTTTTATAAATATATATATATATATATATATATCAACATGAAAACTATATATTATATAAAATTAATAATATTAGAAATTAATAAAATAAAATAAAAAATCATACCTGTCGAACAAAACCTTCAAGAGTGGAGAGCTTGTTCATGGCAACAGCCATCTGGCCCATGTAGTTAGCCATGTTAGGAGGAGAGCTTAGTGAGTCAGAGGTTATAGTATCTGAGAGAGACTGGTTGAGAGCTTCAAGACCTTGCGAGAGTGCCTCTTCTGCTTCCTGTGTTGATTGTTGCAACCCACATATACCCAATATTTGCTGCTCCGTCAGTGGCTCTATTTGGTTCAGAATTACCTGATAAAATTAACATTCAAATATATCTATTTTGATTAAATTAAATTTTACTTCTTTTGTTAACAATTGTTAAGTAGTCCAACAAGCCAAAATTTTGCTGTTCATGCGTAAAATTTATTTGCTTGGAACCAAAGGAAGAGATGGGCATAAAACAAAGACATTTTTGTTCCCATCCATGAGGAAGGAAAAAAAAGAAAAACAGACCCGTGCAACTCTTTATTTCTTTCGATCACTCTCAAACCAGAAATTCTAGTAACAGAAAATAGCTTTCTAGGAATGAAACCTAACTCTACCCTAATTCTAGAAACCTTCACAATGTGCCATTCGTGATACATTGAAAAACATACATAATTTCAAGCTTATGTATATGTTCCCACTCCGCTTCCATGCATTATTCCCCTTGCGTGCTATCATTTTCATATAAATCTTATTCATTAATTAAAAGATAATTAATTATTGACGTTATTATTAAGTTTTCTAATTCAGCTAGGGAATATATCCTATAATAATATCGTTTGTCATTTTCCTGTCAATTGAGTGTTTGTACTTCTTTTCTTACAAATTAAGCAAAAGAAAAAAGAGTTTGAAAACGAGAAAGAAAATAGAATAGGTTTGGAGGTAGCAAAGCTAGGTAAAAAAGTTACCTTGATGAGTTCAGACGGCCTGAATCCACCCATCCACATGAAGCATCGCTCAGCCGGAGTCTTCCACATGCCGGAAACCAAATGAAAAACGTCGGATTTGGCAATCAAGCCTTTGAGATTCATAACTTCGTCGTAGTGTGCTAAGCAATTTTCGACGAACATCCGGAGCTCATTTTCAGGAAGATGTTCTTGCACTGCGGCTCTAAGCTCGCACATTAGACGATGGTGTTCCTCAACCCACCTTGCATACTCCATATCAAACACCGCTGCTTCTATAATAAAATAAAATAATTAGAGAAAAATTTCAAACGCCAAGTACTAGATATAGTTGAATTATTATTATTTTTTTAAATTTAAGCCAATAGAGAGTCCATATATGTACATATATATAGATTTACCTGAGCTTAGGTTGTTAATACTAACAGGAAGGCCTTGTTCTCCTGCCAAAAGAGCTCCTCCACCGAAAAACATACCCTAAACAGTAATTTTAGCTCACGAATAAATATTTTTTAATTTGTTTGGTAAAATTTAAAATAGTTTTTTTTTTGTTAAAGTACGTAAAATTGTACCTGATTTCTAGCTCTTTGTAGCTCTTGTTCCAACTGAGTGAGCTTAATCCTACTTGATTCTAACTGCTGAACATATGCCTGTAAATGAAGTCGGAGAATAATTGTTAATTTATTTTATTCTTAATGAGAAAAAGAATAATGGTTAATAATAAACACTAATGATGATTGTTTGTAGAATTACCTTTTTTCTAAGTCTGCTTTTCCTAGCTGCTTCTCTATTCTGCGCAAGCCTCCTCAATGTCTGTTTTAGAAAGAAGAAAAAAAAATCATTGCAAATGTTCAGAATCAGTTTTCGTTATGAATGGATAAGAAAATTAAAATTTAAAAAATAAATAAGAAAACCCATTAAAAGATCACCTTAGGATCTGGTGTTTTAGGTCCTTCTTGCTCAGAACTCGATGTTGGACCTTTTGGATTACCTTCTCGCTGCCATACACCAAAACAAAAAGTTTAAAAAGAATATTCGAATAGTCCAAATAGAGTTTAAGAATTACAGTAAACATTATTAAAAAAAAATGAAACTGAGATTCTTGATTAGTAAGTGTAGCTATACTTTTCTCTAGAATATTATATTAAAAATTATTCATATGCCTTAATTACCTTGACAGATTTCGCAGGTTGAGGAGGACCAGTAGCATTAGTAGCATCATTGCGTGTGTTGGCCAACTCCATGGACGGTTCTGATGGTCTTTTTGAACCACTCCTTGCTGGTGATGAAACTAGTCCCGTACTACCCTATATACATAAAAAACAAACCCAACTTAGAGCTCTATAAAATAAACAAGAAAGAAATAGAATTTCGAAGTGAGAAATTTTTTACTTTAGTTGATGATGGTGGCTCTACGTGCATAGGCTGAGATGGGAAAATATTCAAAGTCGGAGGCCGCATTCCTGTGTTCTCTGCAAGCAAAAATCCTTGTAAAGCACTCATTTCTAGCTATTTAATAGCTTTGCATAAATATGGTTAAGTGTATTATATTTAGTTTGTTACACTATATCATTTATATAACAGTTGCGTATAAAAAAAAATCAAAAAATAAAGAAAAAAACGATGTTGGATTTCTAATTTCCGAAAGACTAATGATTAAATGTGGACCACCTTACGGTGAGAGGAAAAGAAATAGAGAAAAAAAGGTACACGAAAGAGTCTTGTTTATAGAGTCATACATTTGTGGGTTGGGGGGTTCTCTTCCATACCAACAGGAATTAAAAAAAAAAAGAATAAAGAAGGCAGAGAAAGAAAATAAACCCATTGTTTTAATTTATAGTAAATGTGGAAATAAAATCACAAGGAATTCTTGATCAGCTGGGTTTTTTTTTNGATCAGCTGGGTTTTTTTTTATTACATTTATGTCACAATCTAAGCTCCGACCAACAGAAAAAAAGAAAGAAAAAAAAAAAGGAAAGATATATTTCCCTTTGGAAAAATGATTTTCTTACTTTTTTTTGCAAATAATATTTTATGTATGTATTATGTTTTACTTTTTCGCAAGGATTCGGTCAAAGAAAAGTACTGTGCAGCAGATTTTAATCTGTTGAACATGCTTTTCCTGTGACCCCTAACAAAACTTCTGTAATAGAATCTCCGGGATAGCAAAAAGACAGAAGAAAAAAAAAAAGGACAAAAAGGAAAAATTCCCTTTTATGATTTTGAGGATAAAAATGAAAAGCCAAGAAAGGAGATGGGTAAAAGATAAACTTACGTCTTTGGTCTTGAACATTTGAAGGGTCGTGTCCATCAAAATAGAGAAAAAGAGCTTGGTCTAACTCTCCTAAATCATAAGCACCTCCACTATCTTTGCTTCTGATTAAAAATAATAATACCAATAAAAACAATAGTATAAGAGGAAATGAATTTGGAAGGTGTGCTATAGAAGCTCGGTTTGAAATTACATGAAGTTTCCAGGAGGAATTGAAGAAGAAGAAGATGGTGATTGCATCATTCCGTAAGGAATTTGATGATGATGATGATCTTGTATCATCATCTGCAGTTGTTGCTGCTGCTGCTGTTGTTGTTGTTCGAGTGAGGAAGTTGTTTGGTTGGTTCCTTTAATACCGGAAGCCATGAAAGGATCAGTTGCTAAAAGCTGCTTATTACTTTGTCGATCAACTTTTTCTTCTTTCAAACCACCTCTCAAAAACCCCATTAATGGCGAAACCGCATAGCTAACTAATATCTCTTTATCAAAAGGATCATATGGTCACCCCCATAATCTGCAGAGACAGACAAAATTATTCTAACAGAGACTGTCTCTTTGTGTGTGTGAGAGAGAGAGAAAGAGAGAGAGGTCGGTTATGAAGAAAAGAAAGAAAGGAATTGAATGCAAAGAAAGAAACAAAAAGAAGAGAGAAAGAAGAGAGAAAAAAGAGTCTCTCTCTCTCTAAAGAAATAGACGACTTTCTGCTAAACCAAAAATATTCAGATAAAGCGGTTCTCTCTATAAGATATCAAATTCCATACTCTCTCTCTCTCTCTCTATCTTTTGAGAAAGAAAAACAAAACAAGACCTGAGAGAAACCGTTCATTTTTTTTTTATTAATTATTTTAATTTAATTTATTGGAAAACCGCTTATAGCAGTATGGATTTCCTTGTCCAACTTTTTATTTATTTATTTATTTGGGTCTATAGAGCACCAAAATGACAAAACTGCCTTCCTTGGTTTGAAATTATACTATTGACATTTTCATGCAAACTTACACGTAGATAGCTGAGGCGGCTGCTTAGTCTTATATAAATAATATATTTTTTTTTAATTATGTGTTTTTATGGTTTTGAAATATTATAAAAAAAAAAGGGTGAGAGAAATTACATTTAAGTAATTGTTAATAATGTCTTTGGTCTAAAAGGAAAATTACTCCCATGTGAAAACTATGCTATAATTGTATATTTTTTTTTTTTTTAACATCTTTGATTATATACTTAAATGAAATTGAAATTGTCCAAGTTTACTTTTCTTTTCTATTAGATGGACAATAAAATCTTTATTTTTAATTTTTGTGAAATCGTGATATAGATTATGCCTTTGAAAACTTTGTCCAAATAAAATAAAAAATAAAAAAATTAAAGTTTCTTACTTCCTGTTACACTCTTCTTTAAGATTCAATTTTCTTATTGTGAAATTTTCGACTTGAAAAAATTACAGTAATACCCTTCTCAATTTGTTAGCTTTACATAAATCATTACTACATAAATACACTATCGACGATAATTTTATTTTTATATAAATGTCGGTTAACAAAGAAAACTAATGTTGATACACTAATATGACGGTTATTAACTTTGGCGGGTAATAAAGACGACGGACCGTCGTATAAAAAAACAATTAACGACGGTTATAAACAAAACTGTCGTCTATAGTTTAATCAAAGACGACAGTTTCTCGGTTTATAAAGAAACCGTCGTTTATAAATCTCTAATACACATGTCTCCAAAAGGAACCGTCGTTTTTATATGGGTAAAAACGACGGTTCTAAGCTAGAACCGTCGTTTTTACCCCTCCCTAAAAAAAAAAAAAAAAAAGATAACGGGCCTGGCTGGACCCGTCGTTTTTATTNAAAAAAAAAAAAAAAAAAAAAAAAAAACGACGAGCCTGGCTCTAGACCCGTCGTCTTTATCAAAACAGCGTCGTTTTGTAGCCGTGTTAATTGGATAAAAACGACGGTTCTAGTTTAGAACTGTCGTTTTTAACTCCATGTTTTATTTTGTACACAGCATCTTCATTTCTCATTTTTCCTCACTTGTTTAGAAACCATAAAACACCCGCCCTCAGTTTTTTAGAAATCCTAAAGCACCCGCCGCTGTTTGCTCATCTTCTATATTGTGGTCGTCGTTTCTTCATCGTCTCCATTGTGGTCGTCGTTTCTCATCTTCTCCATTGTGGTCGGATTACTTCTTCATTTCATAAAAACTTTAAGGTTAGTGCTGGACAATCAATTTAAATTGTTTTTAACAAATTGTGAATGCATTATTCCGTGAAAATGTTTGAATCTGTGCATTGAAAAGTTTGAATATTGAATATAATGCATTATTCTGTTTGAATATTAAATGTATTTGTTAAGTTGGTTGTTAATTTGTATATTGTGTATATAATCGAAAATTGTATAAATTATCCGGTGATATATATGAAATGTGATGATATGTATTAAACTCGATGATATATATGAACTACCCGTGCATATATTGTGTGAAAAATTGTATATGAGAGTTATGGTTTAATTAGTAATTCTGTATAAAAGTTTTGTAATTACAATAAATTTAATATAATTGTATTTAAATTTATTTAAAAACTGCTAAAAAAAAAAAAACATAGACGACGGTTTTATGTAGAAACTGTCGTCTATACTTANTTTATTTAAAAACTGCTAAAAAAAAAAAACATAGACGACGGTTTTATGTAGAAACTGTCGTCTATACTTAACATAGACGACGGTTCCAATCTTAAACCGTCGTCTATATATTTACCCCATAAGCATCCACGTGGCTTCAGCGTGGTTTTAGACGTCGGTTTTAAACCGTCGTCGATGTTTTATGACTATCGACAACGCCTCATTAGACGACTGTTTTGTGTCCGTCGTGTAAATACTTACGACGTCGGTTTTTCACCGTCATTTTTGACCATATTTTCTAGTAGTAAATGCTTTTGTATTTACAAAGATTATTATTAAAATAAAATGAACGTGATGATCTTAGGGCATCGGTGCGGTGCCATCTTATGACACTCCGACATTCAAGTTAGATTTGTTTAGGGAAGCTAGAAAAAAAATGATCTTTAGGGTTAAAATTTCAAGATCTTTACCATAATATCTTAGTAGGGTATTTATAGTGTCTCGGACTTTTAGGTTTCATAATCTTTATAGGAAACTAGGCTCCCAACCTTGATGGGTTGGACTACAAGGCTCTGTGATTGAGCTTTATGCTAGTTACGTTGGAAATTCATCTTTGAGCGGTTGTTTAAAAATGCTCTAAACTTCAGACGTCCTAACCTCAGAAAGACTAGATTTGGACCATATAGGTTTGCAAAGTCATACCCGAGCGTTATATATGAAAGTCGAATAATACCGAATAAATAAACAAGTCAAATAGATTGATCAAAACAGTCAGAGAATCCAACCATGAAACCATACGTCGGACTTAGTTGGTCAAATTCAAATTTACTTACACAACTCCCCTATATCAATTACTAGTACTATAATTGACATTTAGATATTTCCATACAAAGTGAATGCTACAGCAACAAAAAATTAATGAAATGCGAAGGGTGCTTTTAGTAATTTCAAAAAATACAAAAGATATATTTTTGCAAAACTTGCAAAACATACTAGCTAGGTATTATTATAACAGAGTCAGGAAATGCTTCAGCAGAAAGTTTTTAATTAGAATATGCAGTTTGGTTGATCGATATTCTTCTATGTTTATCGATTTAATTCTATTAACTAATGTTAATNATATTCTATTTATCGATTTAATTCTATTAACTAATGTTAATAGAATGTGAAATATATTGAAATTAATTATACAGGAGTGTAACTGATCATTTGTGCGCTTTCTAGAAAGCAAATAATTTATAAGCACTTTTGCATTTTACATTGCTGACTCACTAAAAGAATTACATATACAAAAAAGGGTCCTGATATATATAAAACCAATTTTGTGGTGGTGGTGGGCGAAGCCCGATAACTTTGTCTCTTTTCGAATTATCGGCAACTCTATAGCAGAAACTAGAGGCAAATTAATGTAACCTAGGCCTTAAAGTAAACTATATAAATTTATGAATTTGGAAATCACTGATTTTTTATTTTTCAGTTACTATTTGATGCTGAGTTGTACATTCTTTTAGTATTTAAGTTGCTTTCGTTAATTAGTGGATCATAAAGTGCTTTTAAGATGTACTTATCAAAATTGATTTAGTTTGAAGCCGTTAATAAATTCACACTTTTTTATTTTTTTTTGTCAATAGAATTTTATAGTAGCTTTTCCCCCAATCAGCTATTCAAATGTCATATAGAATCAAAAACTAATTCCTAATAGTCCTGATCATCAAAAGCAAATATTATGCAATAAATTTTTTGTTTAAAATCATTTGAATGCATTTGAGAGTCAACTAATCAGGTTTAAATTTTTTATTGGTCATAGTTAATTAGAAGCTGCTGTTAAATATATCATTTAATCCAGTTTTGGTTTGAAGAATTTGTATAGACATTTCTGGTTTATTTTAAAAAATAAAATAAGATTGTATAGACATTTTTGTAAAAACATTTACTGTTTTTTCCCCCTGAAAGTGTAAAATTTTGAACTAAAATAATAAATTGACAAACATTTTGAAGCCTGACTTCATTTAATTTCAACTCTGTGTTTCATATATCCAAAAAGGGCAAATAGCTCTTCCACATACTTATATGAAATTAATTTCAATAAGCAAAGATATGATACTAATTTCCAAATTGTGCTGGCAAATAAGAAGCCCCAAAGGCCATTTTTCTGTCAAAAGCCATTATCGAATCTCAGGGGTAGCAATGTCAAAAAGCCAATTCTTTTTTTCCAAAAAAATAAAAATTAAAAAGTATACTTTATATTCTATTTGTTTATTTATTGATTGATTATTATTAATTAGTTGCTAGGAGAGGCAGCTGTCAACCAAGGAAGCATGTAGGACCGTTGACCATACGACACGTGTTAAACCTGTGTTCTATTCATGTTTGGTAATCGTTGGGTACTGGGACCCACCCGATCAGGTTTTACAAACATAGAAAGGATCGAACGGCTGAGAGATTTCGAAACCCTGGAAGTCATGTCAAAAGGTTAGTGTGGGACCCACCACACCGGCCCCCACCTTTCCCGCGATATTTTACTCCCGGTTTTCCAACCACTCCTAAAATAAGGACTGTCTGCTAACTGCAAAGAAAAGGATGCAAATTCCATAATTGTATATTTATCATACATTTATCCTCTTATTTATCTGAGCACCCAATATTTTGATAAATGTATTCCATGTTTTGTATTTTTTTTTTTATGTTTTTATTAAATCTGTTAAATTTCAACACGATTTATTAACACAGTACAAAATTGATTGGATTGATAATGGATTGACCCATTATGAACAAGTTATCTTAACGGATTGACATGCAAAAATCAATTAGATTCATTATGGAACTCATTAATCTTTAATGACAATTTAGTAATTTAATTAAAAATAATTTAAATAACTAATGTTAGATTACTCACCATCCGTCCATGCCTTTCTGCCNTTAAAAAAAAACTTAAATAACTAATGTTAGATTACTCACCATCCGTCCATGCCTTTCTGCCTCCCAACCTCAAATGTCAATTTAGCCCATATTTTTGCCATTTGATAGTCATTTGTAATTTTGTTATTTTTAAGCATCAAATTATTTTTTTTCAAAAAGACTATTTTTCTCTAGTTTTGAACTTAAAGTTTCTTAAACTCAATTCAATCTATGAGTTCTTTAAAATGAGTATGAAACTTTTAGTATTAATGGTGTTTCTGTAGAAGTTATATATGTATTTTTTTTTTCAATATCTGATTTTAAATGTATTTTAGTGCTTCATTATTTTTTAATATGTACTATGAACTATAAGTCAAATGTATTTTTATTTTCTAATGTGTTAACGAGTTGGATAACGGGTTACACAATAATTTCATTAACGGATTTGAGTTTATATATTTCAACACGAAAAGCTTAACGGGTCATATTTGGATAAAAAAAATTTAATACAAATACAAATACTACACAACATAACACACCACATTACCAGATCTAATTTTTATGGCATTCATGAAATATGTACTTATTTTTCTGGAAAGATTGAAATAGACTTGTTTTGATCAATTGTGAAATTCAATATATATATATATATATATTATCACAACAGAAAAATGCAGCTCATGAAAATTTAGGATGAAATTAGAAAGTAGTATTAATATTAAAATTTCAGTTTACAATTTTCCAAGTCCAGTTAAGGTTTCTTAATTAACTAAAGTAGCTTTGGAAGTTATTTTGGCTTATTTACGAGCCGCTCCTTAACAAGTGGCTCACTTGCATTCCTATTTATAAATTATATTAGATGATAAACTTCGTCCTCTCTCTATTAGTCATAGTTTCCGCTTAATATAAACAAAATTTTCAAAAAAATAAAAAAATAAGACTAATAAAATCTTAAGCCCTCAATATGAAACAACTAAAAAAATTACTTAATTACTTCGTTTGTTTATTTTTTACAAGTTTTGAGTTTATTATAATAGTAATACTGGATTGTGGATTGTACTCTAATATTGTATTAGAAGTCCTGTAAATTTTCTTCATTTTATATATGTGCAACAGGCCATTTGTCGAGAAAAAAAAAAAAAAATCATCATCATACAGTATTTCTTCACTGTAATTTGGGGCTCGGCCAGATATGGGACTAAAACTAAAGTTGTGGAAAGTCAAAACCAATGATATAAGAAAGTCCACTTATTTGATGGGTGAGATCATATAAAATCTAAGTAATATGTTTAATAAAATTTAAGGCACATATATAATATTAATATATAATCAATATAAGTTTTTT
>QANX01007755.1:0-13604 GCA_003254975.1 Ochetophila trinervis
TATATATTTGGATAGAAGCAAACTGAGTACAATAAATTGTAAATAAAAGATAAGGAGATAAGAGTTACCTTTGGAATATTGAGTACAGAGACTGAATAGAAGAAGCAAAGAGAGCATGGTGATTGATAACTTCGTCATGTCTTTTTGTTAGATTTACAATTGTTTTCCTTATTGTTTTTTCTGTGTGTTTCGTGTCCTTCAACAATAGAGCAATTTATAGGCAATCTAATTACTAATATGGTATATGTTCGAGAAAGGCAAAAAAGACTGATATGTTAAAAACAGATTTAAAACATAAATTCATTACGATGCAACAGAACAGAACTTAAAAGTCAGCAATCCAAATTTGCAAATATTTTTAATTTTAAAAATATAGTTGTGAAAATAACGTAAGTACTCCTTTTATTTTGCAACATTTATAGAATTTAGAGAGGATTCGTATGTTTGTATAGAAATGACAAAATCCTTAAATTTCACTTTTGTTGCCATGCATGTCATCTCTTTTGTGTACAATTTTTTTAAACTTTCTTCTTTTGATTACCAATACATGCATGTATTATGAATGATTATATAAACTCTTGAGTGTCCGAATTTGGCAAAAATATTAAAAGCGGAGAATTCTTCTACAAGCATAATCGAAAGTTTTCTTTATTAAGAATTCGGATTGTATTTTTCATGATTATATATATATATATATAATGTGAAAAATGCTATTTCATGGCTAACGATATGATTTTTAGGAAATCACAGCGCATATACTTTGGTACCTTCGTTTTTGATAAGTTGGAACTTAGAAATGGACGACTATTCACCCAAAAAATACGAAGTTAGAAATGGATGACCTGTCAAAGCTAGCCTATCTAATTTCAATTCCCAGTCTCGTGTTAGTGTATAGCAAAAAAATACTTTTGTAAATAAATAAAAATACTAAAATATAGTTTTGAATATAAACCTTTTATTATTTTATCTATATTTCACAAAGTTCATAATAAATAGATAACACCTAATTTTATTTATTTATTTATATTTACTTCAACACAATGTAGATGACGAAACCATTTTTTCCAAAAATTGCAACGGTTAAAAATGTGCAATCAATTCATATCAATAATTTAGAATCAAGCTTAAAAATACAATTTTCAAGCTCTGTCTGTTTAGTCATGCCTACATTCTTCGACTAAATTTGGTTAGATAATTAACAAATATTTATGAACTTTTGAAAGACAAATTTGGAACTCAACATAGGCTCACTCATGTATCAATAATGCATCTACATTAGAACATCCAAGTCTTATGCATGATTTTTGAACTGTTCACAATAACACTCGATGCCCTAGATACAACAGCCACATCTAGGCACACCAGTCACACGGGCCTTACTCTGAATGTTACTGGAACAGTGAAAAATCTCATACTCTAAAAGTATCACCGGACAAATGTGCTTTCTGATGTTCAAGATCCATTCCGCAGGGCAAGAACATAGCATACTTGCACATCTCAGGTGTTGATGAATAGGCTATAGTAAAGGAACTCGGAGAAAGAAAGAGAAAATTTAGCTAGACATTTTTTCTTGCAAACTACATTGATATTTTATTCCAAATTTTCTTATGGTTACAAACGGGAACAAAGGCTCCTTATATAGAAGGAGAAAAGGAAATACAATCATTACAATACTATTCTATTACACTCCGGAAAAGCACAAAGCAAATGCAAAAGCCACCGAAAGAGAGGAATCTAGAACATGAGTCACATGCTGTTCTGACTAGGAGAGATGTTGAAGTTTCTGTAGTCAGAATCGATGGATCCCATTTCCATGTTTATCTTCCAATCTTTGTAGGAATTAACTGGTGGGCTAGATGGGCCGACTTCAAGGTCCATATCAAAATCTTCATTTGGGTCTTGAGAATCCTGGAAGTATTATGGAGGAATTTGAGAGAAATTTGTAGGTCTATCCAGGGGAATACTGTCTGTAGGATTATGATCAGTAGAAGCAGATGGGCCAGGATTAGATGGACCTGGGTCATGAGATGAAGATGATTTGTCAGGAATAATAAAAACTTCATCTGGACCAATATTGTTTATCTCACAGAGCATGGTTTCAAGATCTAGTCTTGGGATGGTAGGGATGTTGTTTGTATAGATGGTGGCCCATTTATAAGCCATTCTTTGAGCCCAACAATTGTTGGTGGTCTTGTTGAAGTAATAAGGCATGTGGAGTATAAAAACAGAAGACATCTCCTTTTGTTTATCTGGAGGCTATTTATAAATATGTTTATGCTGAAGGATCTTGTAGAGCTCTTCTCTCCACCAGGTAAGACTGTGGAACCATTCCAGAAAGGTCCATAAGAGAGAATCATGATTAGCTGAATCAATGAGTTAATCAAGAAGATGAATGGTGGGGAAAATTAGGGCAATGGAATGTTCTGTTACACAGCATCACAAATACCAAAACAATTCATCAGTGAAAGTTTATTTTGGATTGATATAAAATGGGACCACACAGTAAAGTTTTTTATTTTCAAGATAATCTTTGAAAGGCTGGTCCATGGAGTGGAGGACATGATGGAGATAAAGACTCATGTGATGCTGAGCATAAGCAAGAATCATGTAAGGGAGGAACTGAGAGTATAGAGCGGATGGAAGATCCCTCTGGATGGTAGCTCTGTCAGGAAGATGGGGAGGATTGGCCATCATGATTAAGGGAAAAAAGGAAATATGAGAGATAAGTTTCATAGGCTGAGGCCTTGACAGAAGATCAGCAATAATATTCTCATTCCCTTTCAAATGTTTGACAGAGAAGTCATATTTTGCGAACCATTCATTGAGCCTAAGAACCTGTTTGTCTGGAAGAGCTTTGTTTTTTAGATCAAGGATCTTAGGAAATGACGAGTTATCCATATTGATCAAGAAATGGTATCCGAGTAAGTGAAACTCAAATTTTTTGATACCATATTTAATCGCTAGGATTTCTTTGTAAATGGTATGATAGTGTTTTTCTGCCTGGATAAACTGTCCATTAGCATGACCACAGTAGTGGTGCCTTCCTTTTTCATCTTTTTCAAGGAGAATGGCTCCCCAATAGTCATCACTTGCATCTGTCTGAAGAATTCTCTGCCATGTACTAGGAATCTTCAGGGTAGGAGGATTTTGAGCAATTTATTTGAGCTTTTTAACGGTATTTGTTTGAGAATGGCTCCATGGAGGAGGATCTTTCTTCAAGAGAGCAGAAAGTTGACTGGTATGTTGAGCCACATTGGGAATGAAATCTCTAACATAATTAATAATTCCAAGGAATTGCTAAATCTGTTTAGCAGAGAGATTTTCATCCGGAAATTTGGTAAACTCTTTTGTCAGATGTTCTCCAAATTGGTAAACTCATTCTTTAATATGGAGGCCGAGAAAGTCAATGGAGGACTGGGCCAACAAGCTTTTTTGTTCTGAGAACATGATCCCATGTTGTTGAGCAAGGTCATAAAATTGATTCAATAAGGCCAGATAGGCCTTATGAGTTTATGAGAAGAACAAAATATCATCAATATAGATAAGGGCTTTTTCAAGAATGGGTTCAAATATTTTTAACATGGTTTTTTGGAAAAGAGATGGGGCGACTTTCAACCTAAATGGTAGGACCGTCCATTGGTATTGAGCACTTGGGATGCAGAAAGCAGTTTTGGGCCGGTCGACAGGGTGAATACCCACTTGCCAAAATCCAGCTTTAAGGTCAAATTTGGAGAAGATCTTTGCTTTGTGAAGTTAAGCAAAAAGGGGCTGGATCTTAGGAAGATGAAACTTGTCATCTTTTAAAAAGAGATTGAGCGGTTTGTAATCAATGACAGGCCTCTTTTTTCTCCGAATTTATTCGGATCTTTTCTCAACATAGAAAGCTTGGCAAGCCCAATCAGAGGTAGTAGGCTCTATGAGGTCTTAAGATAGAAGCTGAGAGCATTCTTCTCGGGCCAAAGCAATATCTGCAGGAGTCATGCCCGAATGAGAGGCCTTTGTAGGATTAATGTCTTCATTCCTTTTAAATGGAATATGGATGAAGAATTCCTAGTTTTTCCACAGAGGGGAAGGATGCTTTTTTTTGAAATTCCTCATGGGAATTCGCACATAGAAGGATGAGCTTAGACTGTATCTCAGCATATCTGTCCTAGACATATTGTAGAGAAAATAGCTTAGAAATACTAGTATAAGATTTAAATTGATTCTTATACCTGATTCAAAGAGGGAAAATTCTGAGGTGTTGAGCTTGGAAATAAGTATCCATGCCGATTAAAAGATCTTTATCGGGAAGTTTGCTCCCGAGAATACGGGTCCAAACAATACAGTTAGCAAAGAATTTGATCCCTATCTTTTTCTTGGTAATAAGCTCAACCTTGAAGATTTTGTCATCAGCTGCCTTGAAGTACTCCTTATGTTCTGTCGAGTGTTCTTTTGGAAGGACATAAGGGTTCATCATTGTCTTGTGTGCTCCAGTATCCATATAAGCGATTAGCTTAATATGATTGTCGTATTTGGAGAGGAGAAGATCTACCTCAACATTAGGAATTGGAGGAGTGAGCTTATCAGCCTGATAGACCTGTTCAATCTTGTATAAAGGTTCATAAGAGCTATCTTCAGAATCTTCAAAAATACTGTCATGGATGGCAAAGACAGTATCTTGGTCATCACAAGATTGTTCTTTATAGAGAGACTCAATATCAACATTACTTTCTTTGAGGGAGTGAGGGAGAGACTGGAGCTGCTGAATGAGGCTAGCTGATTTCTGTTGCTTATTGGGGCAAGTCTTGGCGAAATGGCCTTTCTTTTTGCAGATGAAGCAACTGTCAGATTTAGAGATAGAATTTTTGTTTCTTCTTTTGAAAAATCTGACCTCTTTCTTGAAGGGAAACCTGCACTTCTTTTTTTAAGAGAAGGGGGAATACTTCTGTGAGTGGTTTTTATTTTTTGTAGAACAAGTACACTTCTTTTTGTGCATTTAATTTGCAGATATGGTTTTTTGCAAATCTTGTTGAATTTGGAATCTCTGTTCATGAAATGGGACCAGTAAGAGTGCTGCTCACAAATTTTTTCTAAGGCTATCATAGCCTTTTGGTGAATTTCTCCAAGGGATATCTGAACGAGGCTTTTTTGTTCTGAGGCAATTTCCCTTTCTAGCTCCGGTTGAATTTCTTCAGGGAGAGAAGTGATATAGACATGTCTGAGCTCAATGCTGTCAAAGCCATTGAGGAAATAGAAGAGTTTGGACATCATCTGGTAATGGGTGTTGAGGTCTTTTTTCTTCAAGGAACAACATTTCATGGCGAAGTAGTCTTTTCGATTTTGCTGCTATTGAGGTTGGCTTTTCCTAAGAAACTGAAAGCGAAGCTCTTCAATGGCCTAATTTGGAGAAAAGCTTAGGAATTGTAATTGTCTGTATTCTCCCAAAGATTGCCACCAGTCACGTAGGAATCCAGTGGTTCTTGATATGAAGTCAATTAAAATGAGTTTGGGGTTTGCATCTGGACGGACGACCTGATTATCCATCTAGGCAGAAAATTCTTTAAATTTAGCTTCCCATTGATGAGAGGGAATGTCATCTAGGGACAACCAAGGTCCGGAGTTATTTTTTGGAAATTCTTCCTTAGTACTGGCAACTGGATCAGGAATAGTTGCATTTGTCTCTCCATAGTCTTCATTAGAAGGGATCTCCACAGTTGGGTTAGGATGAGTGGTGCCAGAAGTTGGTTCTGGATCTGCCATTAGAAGTTCAGTGACGTTGGCCAGATCTTCTTCATTGCTATTGGAAGAAACAGTGCATGAAGAAGAAGACACATTGCTGGATTTTTTCTGAGAAATTGCCATGTGCTGTGGAGGAGGCTAACTAGAAGTGGAAGGACCATGGTGAAAGGTTGGAGGAGCCTAGAACCTAGGTCTTGGAGAGAGTCTTCGTGGAGGAGGAGAAAACAAAGGCTTGCCCTGCAGGAACTTCCGAAGAAGCTCATATGTCCTGGTTGGAGCAGTCCTTTAAGTATTAGGAGCAACAACAAGGGCAAGAAAACTTCCTCTAGATTCTTGAGTTGTGAAAGAAGAGGATCTGGTTCTTTGTTTTTGACGTCTTCAGTAATCTGTTGAAGTTGTGCTTGAAGCTGTCTGATTTTTGACTCATTTTCTTGGAACTCATGGCCGAAAGAGTTTCGGCTAATGAGACGGTGAAGGTCAACAGTCAGGGAGTCAATCTTTTGAACCGGATCATGGTAGAAGAATTGAAGCTCTTCAGATAGTGAGCTAATATTTTCTTCAGTAATAAGATTTCCTTCAACAAGCCTGTCAAGCTTGTTGTCAATACGCTGGAGAGAAACAGAGTTATTTTGGATGGCAGCTGATTGCCAGTTAAGGACTTTTTCTCCAGAGGTCAACGGGGCCATTTCTTCTAAAGGGAGAACTTTCTTTGGATGGACGAAAGGACGTCTGGCCGCCTGAGCTTTAGGAAAGGCCGGGAAATCTTCTTCATATGTGTTTTGAGACCTGATCATCATACAGGGGATAGGCTGAGCCATAGCAGGGTTGTGGGCAGGCTTTGACTTACAACTTTTTCTTAGAAGATGGGTGATGTCCCGGATGGGAGGAATGGGAGATTTCTTCCATGGAGGAATCCATGGAGAATCTGGGTCATCTAGGTGGTATCTTCTTTGAGTGGCAGATGGCTTGCATCCGGACTTCTTTCTGCATCTCCTAGGGACATAATCATCATCATCGGAATATTCATCACAGCTGCATTCAGGATCACATTTTTTTGGGGCAGTATGCCAGATGAAGTGACCATTGATTTTGTCCACATAAATTTGTCTGCCATCAGGATAAAATTGGGAAACATGAATTTTTCCTTCTGAGTTAACAGGGACGATGGCCATGGACTGAGCAAAAGGAAGGGTTTCTAGAGTAGAGGCTTCAGGGACTTCTTCAGGAACTTTGTAAGTTGTCTAGATGGTACCGTCTAGGAGTCTCTGGAAGGAAGAGACTGGGGCCTAAAGAGTTGCTGGGACCTGGTGATACTGCTTTTGAAGCTTTTCATAGTTCGTCAGCCATGTAGATGACATTCTTTTCAGTAGTTTTTCTCCTCAGAGTGCAGGAGGAAATTGAATGACTGAAGGAATATGGGGCTGATCAACAGAGACGAGCACATGACCTGCTTATTGAACAGGGATACAAAGATTTATAGCATGATCTTGAAGTCTGTATACCAACTGGTGGTGAATGGTAGCAGCATAAGCGGATCCAATCTGAGGGGCTCTCTGAATTTGAACTTGAATCTGCAGGGCTGAAGAGAGATTTGGATCTCTGAGCGGCATGTTAAAATTTGGATAGAACGTAGGCATAATGTTGCATTGTTTAAAGATGTGGTGGCGGATCCTATAACATGTTCATAGGTCATGAACGTTCTGTTAAAAAGAGATAACCGTGAGGTAGCAGAAATATTTGGACGGCCATAGAAGTTGAGGATGATACGTATAGCCCCAAAATGGAGATAGAAATATCCTTCATTTAATCACTGATTGATGTAGTCCTAGGGGATCTCAAGAGTAATGTACTGCTCAGCTGGAGAAGCTGAGACGAGGCAGTGATCCAGACCAGTTGATTGAATGAGCTCTTTGGTGTGCACTTGTCTTGAAGAGATAAGTTGTCTGATAGATCTTCTGTGCCTTTTGAAGATGGCATAGGGACTGATAAGAGGTTGTTTGGTCCAATCTATTTGAACACCTTTTGGAACATACGTATATTCTAGAAGATTAGTTATACTACGAGAATGAGTTTGAGGTGGAATGGAAAGAGAAGAAGATGATCTTAGCAAAGAGTCATTAGAAGATGAAGAGGTAAGAGAGTGTGTAGAAGGTGAAGGAAAAGGAACGAAACTAGTAGATCTGCGAGCAGGTTGCGTGGTAAAAGATTTCTTTCTCTTTGTTACCTAAACTATAAAATGTTCATCAAACTAAGACATGATAAGTACGGGGCATTGTTTTACCAATACACGAGGACCAACGCCTCTAGGTACTGGTTTCCAGCCAATATACCTATACACGACCGAAGTTATGGCTCTGATACCAACAGGGTTATGCCTTTCAATTGTTCACAATAAAGCGGTTCCAAAAAAACTTTGTAGTTTTTGTTTTATTTATTTATTTAAGTATCAGTAAATTAAAATCCATGCTTCTGATTAAGTTGACTAATTAACCATATAAATATAATGGAATTCATTGTGTGATAAGTCTAATCTTCCATAATTCACATTTTCATAGTAAATTAATTTCAGTTCCATTCATTGTTGTTGATTTTTAACTTTGCATCTGCTTAGAAAAGATAAAAAAGAAACTGACTACCAATATGCAAAATCCAAAAAAAAAAAAAATTCCGTACTTTGCTATTCAATTTTTATCCATAAGAGCTAGCTAATCAGGTTATGTGCATTTTACTTGTTTTCATTTGCTTTAAGTATAAATTTATTTAATTTAATTTAATTCATTGCTTTCATTATTCTTTGAGCTGGTGAATCAAATTCAGTTTTTCTTGCTAAACAATTAGTGACTCAAATAGAATGGACATTCATATTGGGGTTGCCACAAAAATTGGTGGCTATATATTTGCTTCCAGTTGGTCACCAACTAGGTTATCTATTTCACTACAAGAAAAATGTAGACAATCTTAGAACCAAAATGGAGGAACTAGAATATGCAAAAATGAGGCTGTAGAGATTCGTTGATGAGGCGGGAATAAAAGGCGAAGAAAGTTAGCAAAGTTCATGAGATTATTCAAGAGGCTGAAGGAAATAGAAACATAGAGTGTTACTCCAATAGGTCTATTCTGAAATTGGTGTTGTTGCATAGACTAAGCAAGAAAGCAAATAAAATGGTAAAATCTATTACTGAAATCCAAGATATTGACAGATTTGGTAATGTTTCTCACATTCCCATTATGCATAGTAATTTTGAGATCAAAGGGTATGTATATTTGCAGTACAAATTCAATTTTGAAAAGAATTATGGCATCACTGAAAGATAGTAAAATTAGTTCGGTTGGATTGTATGGAATGGCTGGAGTAGGTAAAACCACACTTGTTAGGGAAGTTTCCAGAAGGGTTTTAGAAGATAAGTTGTTTAGTGATGAAATTGAGGTTATTGTATCCCAAACTCCAAATGACGAACATATTCAACAAGAAATTGTAAACAAACTAGGTCTTGTATTCCATGAGAAAAGCAATGAACAAAGAGCGAATAGATTGAGGCAAGAGACGAAATTCCTCATAATTCTAGATGATGTGTGGAAGAAACTTGACATGTTTGATGTAGGAATATGCTTTGAAGATGATCAAAAGGGATGTAAGATTATTATGACCCCTAGATTTGACAATGTTTTTGTGCAATCACATAGGTGTGGAAAAGAATTTTCAAGTTGATCTTTTGTCAAACGATGAAGCATGAAATTGGTTAATGACAGGACCCGACCCACTTGGATCATGACTGCATGACTTAATATTTCCATTAAGCCAATAAGCAGTTTTTATTCCTACCAAGCCATTATTAAATAAAATTCAACAAACGAGAAACTCTCTACTGCCAGAAATTTTATTAAAAATTTAGGCAGCATCTCGTTTGTTTTAGCAACATCCCCAAATACAAACAGTTGCAATTCCTGCAAGGAAGACATTCCTATACAAATTCCAACAACCAGCACACATATCACAATCAAACCAATACAATAATTATATAATTTGTAGCTGGACTCAGTATGAAAACTGAGCTGCCTACATACCCTTTTTGCTAGGGATCAAGCTACCTGTAGTTCTTTAAGCATATTATCACCAAATATGCCACTGTCAATCACCTCAGTAAATTGATTTCACCTTTCTCACTTATCATTTAACCACTTTTAAATCTCATTAAAGCCTTTCAAACAAATTAACAAAAATTATATCCATAGCTTGGCGGCACAATTCCTCGCCCAAGCAGGTCTCAATCACATAATTATATCATGTCTTTATACATCCACACGATCATAATCAATTTCAGTTTCCAAACAGCCCAACAAAACCACATATATGATAAAACATCACTCTCAATCAATTTCTAGTACTTCACAATTACGGCTTTTCAAACAGTCAAACATCAATTCAACTAAACTCAAGCCACAGTTCTCTCAGCAATTATTTACAATTCACAGCAAGGTGATCATATAACATATTCCGCAACCGTTGTTAACAACTATGAAGTTCAATCACATAATCAAATCTTATAATCCCAGCATACCAGTTCATTTCAAAGCAATTACTAAAATATGATTACACACATTTATATCACCAATCATCAACAATTCTTACTTTAACAATTATTGACAACACCGCTCAAAATTGGATAAATTCTAAATACTCAGCCATAAAATGCGAATTACATATCAAAACGAAGCCTGAAGATAGCAGAACACAACCATGAATTTACCTTGTCCAACCGCCGCCGGTGGTGGTCGGAAAATGACCGGCAAGTGGCGGCCGAGCACTCCTAACTCACACAGCTTACACGAACAAGATTTAAAATAAACGGGTGTCGGAATTAGACTCAGGGGGTCCAAAAGAGGGGGAAAAGACCGGCCCCGCAACCGAAAACCGTCGGGATCTGGCGACCGAAAGAGAAACGGGCCCGCCGGCTTCTTCATCATTTCCAGTGATCCACCGTGATTCATGGCCAGAAATCGGTGGAGAAAGGTGGAGGACAACGTGGGCAAGTTTTTTCGGGCAGTGGGCTGGCCGATTTCCCGCCGGAGGCCGACGATCGCCGAAACAAGCACACCGGGTTTCTCCTATTTTCCCGGCCACCGAGGCATTTTCAGGGGTGGTCACCGGCTTGGTTGAGGAGGGGAGACTGCCGGCTCCCAGTTCTGCATAATTTCTGGCCCGATCTAGCCGGAAATCAGCCGTTGCCGATGAAGGCGCGGTGGGTGCCGTGCTGCGCGTGGGGACCGTCGGGGAAGAAGGCCGAATTCCAGAAATTTCTGGAAATAAAAAAAAAACTTGAAAATTTTATTATTTTTCTCGAAACGGGATGTTACAGAGCCACCGGTACCATTGAGGATAGAGGACTGCTAGCTCCACAATCCAAGTAATTTTCGGCCCGATCTGGCTGGAAAACAGTCGTTGCCGGCGAAGGAGGTGCGATGGTCGGGCTGTGCGGGAGGATCGGCGTCGGGGTGGCTCCTGCGTGCGTGCTTTCCAGACCCTTTTGCACACATTAAAGATTAAAGCAAGGGCAAAATAGTAATTTCTCACTCATAATATCAGCCTCTGCAAAATTACCAAAATGCCCCTCACACTGGTTTAACCATAACTTCTCGATCTTAGCTCAGAATCAAGCATGCTACTAGTCTATGAACTCGTATCGACTAGCTCTACGTAATGGTACCACAATCAAAACAAAACTAAAACCACAGAAAAAGTCAACCCCGGGCCACTTACGGTCAAACTTGGTCAAATTTAGGAATTTTTTAATCTTTTCCCAGGACAGGGTGTTACACTAACCCATTGGAAAAATTTAATTATGGAATCGAAAGTAAAATCATAAAGAAAAAAAAAAACTCGATCAACGAAATACTCTGCCATTAATACGGAAGAAAACCCAGAGAAACAACTGTTATGACTAAACTAGAAAACTGTCAAATCTAAAGAAGATGAAATTGGATATTAAATAATTAGTTAAAAATGTTTCAAGCACACATCCAAGCTGTGGCAAACACAATGTTATGAGATTTCCATGTCAATACAAGATCTTCTTCTTCTCCCTTCAAACCCCAACCAGCCACATGTTCATCGATCATCGTCTTCACCTCCAAAACCGTATCTTCGTCGAAACTCAGACTCGTAAAATTCGTATTTCTCATTTCTGGGCCCATTTCCTCTTGGGCTCAGTCCTTTCTCCACTCTTTGAAGCCTTTCGTAAGCAATCTGTAACATCCCGTTTCGAGAAAAATAATAAAATTTTCAAGTTTGACCAGGTTGACTTTTAGTGGGCTCGGAGTTGACTTTTTGTGTGGTTATATTTTTGCTTTGACTATGGTACCGTTGCGTAGAGCTAGTCGATACGAGTTCGTAGACTAGCAGCATGCTCGATTCCGAGTTAAGACCGAGAAGTTATGGTCGTTTTAGTGTGAAGGGCATTTTGGTAATTTGGCAAAAACTGATATTTATGGGTGAGAAATGACCGTTTTGCCCCTGTCTACATCTTTAAGAAATCTGGAATTTTCCCACGCACGGACCGATCCCCTCGCCGCTTCCCCTCCCCCTTCGCCGAGCCTTTTTCGCACGCCGGTAGCCGCCACACGGTGGCCGGACTTGGCCGACCACCACCCGGAAATTGAAGCCAGCAACCTCCTCTTCCTTTCCCCACCGATGGTTCGCCGTAAAACCACCTGGATCGCCAAAAATCGCAACAAAACCGAGAGCTCGTGAACAGTTTGAACAGTCGCGACACCACCTTTGGCCGGCCATATCTCANCTCCCCCTTCGCCGAGCCTTTTTCGCACGCCGGTAGCCGCCACACGGTGGCCGGACTTGGCCGACCACCACCCGGAAATTGAAGCCAGCAACCTCGTCTTCCTTTCCCCACCGATGGTTCGCCGTAAAACCACCTGGATCGCCAGAAATCGCAACAAAACCGAGAGCTCGTGAACAGTTTGAACAGTCGCGACACCACCTTTGGCCGGCCATATCTCACTGTTCCGGTGGAGTTAGGGAGCGTGCCTGGTACCGTTGGAAAGCTGGTGCGACGATCTACATTTTGGTACCGAGTTTGACGCTGGAAACCGCCGGATCATGCCAGAAAACCGCCGCAAAGTCTCGGAAAAACCACCCCGAGGCAGTCACCTTTCCGGCTAGATCTACTCCGATCGCCGGCGAGTGGTACGACAGAGCCACCACCATCAGACTCAGAACACGCCGGCGACCAGATCTGCACTTTCCCGAGCTCCGACGACCACCACACGTGCCCCATGCGCCGCCCACGCGCCGCCGTGACCGAGCCTCACGCGCCGCCGCCGTTTTGCTCCACCGCCGGCTAGTGGTTGCTCACCTCCCGTCCCACCGTGTTCCTAGGGTCGTGGGCAAGCTTGCTGTCCAGTCAATTTGACCCAATTTCGGTCGGATTTGGAAACGCCCAATTCCGGTTGAGGTCCGATCTTCCGGGATCGATTCCGATCAATTGCTACAACAAATCTTGAAATTGAAGGTAGTTTCTCGTTCCTTGCATCTTCAATTTCATTTCGGTATAAAGTTTGTTGAAATCGGACTTGAAACGGAAAAATCCATTGAATTTAGGGATTTTTGCCGATTAAGGGCATTTTTGGTAATTTTCGAAAATATTGGGACATTTTCGTAATTACTGAAAATGTTGGGCAATCTTAGTATTTAGTGTTTTAATCTTGTATTTGGAGGCTTAGAGGATTCTACGAGCCTTTGGTTAATTTTTCAGTTTTTTTAAAAAGTTATTTTCGGTAAATTCTTTTTAGGTGCTCGTACGCGATCGAGGGCTGGACCGGAGATCCAGCAGGAGCACGCTTCAGACCTGTGAGTGCATTTATTTTCTAAA